>PGTU02000964.1:0-39592 GCA_002896215.2 Cicer echinospermum
GCTGCTGAGTGTCTACAAGAATCAGAGGGTATTCAATATGAAAGACATAATTAAGAGATTGATAGTTTCAGGGAGGAAACTGGAAAAATCTTTGTAATTGATTCTTTTCTAATTGAAGGGAAGAAAATCTGAAATCCGATGGAATTTTCAGGACTGGACCGTAGGTTGTCGTTGAACAACCGAACAGGAATATAAATCCTCTGTGTCTTCTTCTCTAACGCCTCTCTTTAATTTCTATATTTCAACTTTGCATCCTCAGAAATTAAACTCCGCTGTGCGCTTGATAGATAATTTGTAACGAAAAAACTGATATATTTTCTGTTATTGGCGAGTAACTGAATATCAATAATTGTAACAGAGCTTAACTATCTTCGAGAGTAACAACTTAAAGAAGAGGCCCTCAGACTACGCTGGGAGAAGGCGCTCGTTAAGCCGTCCACGCTTTCACGGTACAGCCTACATGTACGGAAGCAAAGAATGCTCAATTTCTGAAGCAAGTGGCATAGACATCCTTGACGCTGTTGAAACGGTCCGTACATTCCCAAGATTGCAGGAACTGAAAACTCAATGATTCTCAAGCCTAGAGCCGACTGGTCCGATTGATGACAAGAAGAAGGTGTTTCAATGCGAAGGCGAAGAACATAATCACATCAGCCCTATGTGCAGAAGAGTTCTTTAGAGTATCCAATTGCAGTCAGCAAAGAGATGTGGGACATCCTCCCAAGAAACTCACGAAGGTACTACTGATGTAAGAGAGCTCGTGTGAATACACATGCACGAATATGAATTATTTAGCATGAAGAAAGAAGAGTCAATCAGTGATTTGCAAACCAGATTCACACACATAGTCAACAACCTGCATGCACAAGTGGAAAAAAGACGTAGGATGAATTGAATCCGCAGCATCATTGGAAAAGAGAGAGGAATGTTTAACCAGAGAATGGAGCCAAAGATAACAGCCATGAGCCTGAGTCTAGAGACTTGCTCAGATGACGACAGCAAACACTATTGTCCGAAAATTTACAGGGAACAATGAAATGAATTAACAAAGAATGGATTAATACAGAAATGGAAGTAGGACAAAAAGAACAGAAGTAAGTAAACTAACTGAAGTTATCAAAATCTGGCGAAGGAGATAAACAGTCAATAATTTGAATCGATAGCCACCCGCCCCACAATCATTAGCAGTGACATCATGAAGAACCAGAAATCGGGAGCTGTCTTGTCAAGTAATTAAGTATTTCTGAGGAATAAGTAAACAAATTCAGATAACCATCCATCTCCAAGACTAGCACGACCACAACCATTACATGTGGATGAATGTGAAGACTGGTCATAAAGTCAGAGCTACATGATGCAGAACAACAATTATAAGCTGCAAAATCAAAAGGCAAAGAGCAGTCACCAAGAAGGCGTATATTGCTTGACGATAACGATGAATCCTCTGCCTCTCGGATGAAGAAGAAGCCAATATGTGTCTCATGGCAAATTCAATTCCAGCAATCAAAACTGAGGTTAGTTCACATCTTAATCCAACATGATGAAACTATCAAGAAGCTCAATGAATTGCATGATGATTATGGAATTCCATAAAACAATGTTAAGCACAAGAAAATGCTTGAACAAATGTTGAGCATAAAAAAATGAAAATTTATGTGAACAACTGAAAAAGGATCACAAGAAAAACTGCTAATCATGGAACTTGAAAATACAGTTGCATCATTAAAATCTGATTTAAATATTAAAGTTTGCTAATAGTAAAGATAAACTGACTGTCATACTAGCAATCAAAAGACATTTCATGAAAAATCTGGTTTAAGGATATACACCAAACAGCATGTTAAGGATATAAAATAAATATGTATTTGGTTTAATAGCAAACCAAGGTCAACATAGCAAGAATCTGCTATTCCTAAGAGTATGTTGACATCTTTACTAGCCAAACAACCATTCAATTCCTTTGATGCAAGTGTCATTCTGTTGCAGGAAAGGAATTTGTGTCAAAGTGCAAGTTTAAAAGATTTAGCCAATAGAGGATGGAAGCAGTTGGATAGCAAAGAATCTGTGTTTGACACTAATCCCAGGTACCACAATCATTCAGATTGGGAGACTAAAACAAAATTACTGATTGTTGTAGGTTGCTTGACATCCACATAGCACTCATGGTTTCTTGATAGCGGAGTTTCGATAGCACATACAGGGGACAAATCAAAATTTCTGTCCGTTGAATTAAAGGAAGGTGAGGTTTGTCAATATGGAGGACAACAAGTAAGGAAAAAATTTAAATGGAAATGGTGATATAAGGCAAATGAGTCAACGATGCAGTGGATTAAGAATGTATATATTGTTGAAGGACTCAAGCATAATCTTGCTAAGCATAAGGTCAAGCTATTGTGGACAAAGGTCCAAGTAAGCTTCTCATCACAATCTGCATTATGAACATATTGATGACAAAACATAAAGCTGATTGGTGACAGAATTAAACAACATCTATATGTTGGATTTCAATTCTGTACCAAGTGCTGTATGTTGCTTGTTATCAAATCAAGATGAAACATGCGTTGTGGCATAAACGCATTGCTCATATTCATGATTATCACTTGAAATAAGCTTGTTAGCAAACAGCTAGTAATAGGACTTCCCAAATAGAAGTTTTCTAAGAGATAGGTTGTGTGATTCAATGTGAGAAGAGTAAACTGGTTAAGACTCCATTTCCCCTATAGATTGGTTAGAACAATAGAGTTTAACAACTAGTTCAACATGACCTCTTTGACCTGCCACAGTTAAGAGTTTAGTGGAAACCTGTATGGATATGTGCTGGTTGAATGGATTATTCTAGATTCACAATGGACTTACTTTTTAGCTCATAAAGTGATACATTCTCTGTTTTCAAAAAAGTTTGCTGCTTCAGTACAAAATGAAAATGATTGGATTGGTTTCAATAAAAAGTTGATCATGGAGGTGAATTCCAAAAATGATCTTTTCAAAATTAAATGTGAATCAAATGGAACAACACATCTATTCCAGCCCCTAGGACACACAGCAGAATGGGGTAGTGGAGAGGAGATAGATCCAGAAAGTTAGCTAGGACGCATGCTTAAGGGACTCCAACCTCCTAAGTACTTTTGGGCAGATGCCAATTAGTACAGGCCACTCATATTGTGAAATAGAGACTGATTAGACCACTTCTTAAGAAAACACCCTAATGGTTTACAAGGGTAAGAAAACCAAACCTGTCTTACTTAGAATCTTGTTGTAGTGCTTTGTTTTGAACAATGGCAAGGAACACCTAGGAAAGTTTGACCCTAAAAGGCAGATGAAGGAATCTTCTAAGGATACTCCCCAAACTAGTAAAAGCTCTATAGAATCTACAAAAAAAGAACAAAAACCAATAGAAAAGTCAGTTCATGTAAAATTTGATGAATCTTTTACAGAAAACTTGAACAAAACTCCTAAGGTTAATGATATTTTGGATGATGTTGTAGAATCTGAACCTAGAACAACCTATGCTGATCCTCCAACTAGTGCAGACCCCTGTAGAACCTATAGAAACCAGTGATTCCTAAGGAATGGAGATTCAATAGAACCACCCACTAGACACTCTAGGTGACTCCTCTAGAGGTGTGTCAACTAGAGGAAACCTTAGAGAGTTCTGTAACCTCCACAGCTTTCTGTGTCTCAGATTTGAAGCCTAAGACATTAAGGAAGCCCTTTTAGATAGTGAGTGGGATAACTTGATATGCAAAGAGGATTAAACCAGTTTGAGAGAAACAAGGTGTGGAGTTTAGTACCTTGGCCAGAGGTAAGCATGTAATAGGTACTTAGTGTGTTCAGAAAATAAAGTTAGATGAGATGGTGTGATAACTAGGAATTAAGCCAGATTTAGTTGCAAGGGTTAGTAGCCAAGAGGAGGGAATATGACTTTGATTGAGACCTATGCCCCTGTAGCTAGACTAGAAGCCATAAGAATTTTATTGGCTTATGCATGTATCATGGACTTCAATCTATATCAAATGGATGTGAAGAGTGCTTTCTCAATGGGAGACCTACAAGAGGAAGTTTTTGTGAGTCAAACACCAGGTTTTGAAAAATCCAGATTTTCCTAACCATGTGATAAACTCTCAAGGGCCCTCTATGGGTTGAAACAAGCTCCAAGAGCTTGGTATGAGAAACTCAGCACTTCCTCATTCAACAAAATTTTTCTAGAGGAAATGTTGATAAGACACTCTTTACAAAAACTATTGAAAATGACATCTTGCTGGTCCAAATTATGTTGATGACATTATATTTGGATCAACAAATGATAAGCTTTGCAAAGAATTTGAAAACTTAATGAAAGGTAAATTTGAAATGTCAATGATGGGTGAACTATCATATTTCTTGGGATTTCAAATAACCAAACCAAGCAAGGCATTTTCATTAGTCAATCCAAATATTGTTTCTTGATTTGTTAAAGAAATTTAACTTTATAAACTTAAGTCCATTGATACACCCATGAGTCAAGGAAATTTCTTAGACCGAGATGAGTTAGGAAAGCTGTAGATGTAACCAGATTTCGTGGTATGATGGATCTCTGCTCTACCTTACAGCAAGCCGACCCGATATTATGTTCAGTTGCATGTGTGCAGGTATCAATCGAATCCGAAGGAATCTCACCTCAGTGCAGTAAAGAGAATTTTCAGATACTGGTAGGTACTAAAAGTCTTGGTTTGTGGTATCCAAAAGGTTCAACATGTACTTTGGTTGGGTTATCACTCAGATTTTGCTGGTTGTAAACTTGACAGAAAGAGCACTTCAGGTACTTGTCATCTGCTTGTAATTCTCTAGTGTCCTGGTTTAGTAAGAAGCAAACAAGTATTGCTTTGTCTACTGCAGAAGCCGAATACATAGCAGCTGGGAGCTGTTGTGCTCAAATCTTGTGGATGAAACAGCATCTAATGACTTCGATGTCGATTGGGAACAGTGCCAATCATATGTGTATAACACAAGTGCTATCAGCATAACAAGAACCCCAGTAATGCATTCAAGACAAAACATATTGAAGGTACGTAATCCACTCATAAGGACCAATTTCAGAATGGAGTCAATCAAACTTGAAATATGTAAACACGTACAGAACACTTAGCAGATATCTCACAAAGCATTACCAAAAGAAAGCTTTTTGAACATAAGGATGATAACTAGGGATCAGATCCCTAGTGAAAATATAAGTTTTTCTCATTTTCTGGTATTATCAGTGAGTTCTAGATAAATCGAGTTGGAAATCGATTACCTGAGAAAACTGTTTATAAAAGCATTTGGAAATCGATTTGGTTAGCCAGACTTCAGATTTTTGGAAAATATTTTGTAAAAATCCGAGCATCGATTTGGAAATCGATTGATTCAGTGTTTCAGTATTTGACATGGGACAAATCGATTGGACATCGATTAAGTAAAACGGAAATCGATTTTGGGAATCGATTGGAATATGACGTTGCGAACTTTTTAACTAGCCGTTGGACATCATAATACTCAATCGATAAGGATTCGGGTAACGGTAACCCAATCGATTTGGAAATCGATTGACAAGGTAAAAGTATAAAAAGTCAATCCTTTTGTTTGCGATCATGGCTCGTTGTGAAACAAAACCAGCCACATACACCTTCACCTTCTTCATCATCAACAATGGAAACTCCTTCACCCCACCAACTCTAACAAAGAGAGTTCCGATTCCAACCACACAAATTCTTGCTAAAGACAAGGAAAGGCTCCTGCTCCGATTCCAGATAAGATCAAGAAACGTAAGGAACCTCCCACTGAGAATTAATGGCTATGCAATGAAGGAGATTACTCAAAGCGAAAGAAGAAACCCATTCTTCACCCCCTGCAAAGAAGTCCCTGCCACCAAAAGAAAAGGAACTTCAATCCTCATATCACCTGATTTCGGTAAAAAGAAAATCCATGAGCTAGACAATGGATTTTCCTTATTTTGATAGTGTCGAGTTCACTTTTCAGGATCATCTTCAGATTCCAGGTCTGAAACTTTCTTTCGTCTACACTTGACTGCTATCCTAGGCTGATTAGGGAATTCTACTCGTCTTTCAAGTTAACAGAAGAAGGCTTCACTGCTCAGGTCAAAGGAAGAAGATACTATGCTTTCGACGATTTCTCTACCTTATCAGGATTGCCTTTTTACGGCAAATCCATTGATGGTAGTTCAGAAGCTGACCTGCTGACCAAGTTGGGAAGAGATATGGATAGACACAGCAGTTAAAAGACCTGATGGTCGATGGGTTTGTTGAATCGGTTTCACTGCCCATTGGTCAAATGAAGGTCCAAGCAATCGTTGATGATGTTTGACTCGTATGTTAGTGCCAAGATCAGGAAATCACGCAGTAGTCCAGAAGTTGGACATACTACTGCTGTGGGGATTATCAAAGGAATTAAGGATGAGCTGACTTGATAGTGCTCAGGCACATGTTGGAGCATCGCAGACTAAGCTCATGCTACCCTTATCGCAACTGATCACCAAGATTCTCAACGCTCAAGGTTTCTTTGGTAAATGAAGAATCTTGTCAAGACCACCCTGATTTTTGAGAATCAATTGTGGAATCAGATGCAATTGAAAAAGGGTGCAAGGAATTTGGATAAGATCACAGCCTGCAGCTGACCAGCCACAGCCTCCACTCTCCACCTTCCGCCTCAAACTGAAACTGTCCGTGGCTACTCCTGCTTTTGTTGTTAAGATTATGGAATTCATTGAAGCTCAGATGGCACATAATGCCAACAGTGTTGGAATTTCAGTCCAGAGTAGAAGCACGTCTAAGGACTATGCAAGCCTCCTTGAACTCAGTTGTTCAAAATGTGGATGAGATTCAGACACACCTCGGCATCAAACTGTCATTTGAAGACGTCACAGAGATTGGTCGACAAGCTACGGGTGCTCCTAACCCAAACCTCCTAGTTAACCTGAGACTCACGAAGAGGAGACACCTGCTTGAGGGTAATATATAGGGTCTCAACCCCTTCCGTAGTAATAGGTGAGGACAAGCCTAGATTAGAGATTAGGTTTAGGATCTGTGCTGTTTTGCCAATGTCTTTGATGTATTTTGTGATTTTGTTTATGCATATAACAGTTTTATTCATCCTATAATTCATTGATATGTTCCATAATTGCTATGATTTGTTTTGATTTTTTTTACTCTGATACAACAAGTTTAAATGGTTTCAACCCAATGCTATGTTTTAACATAGGGGAGAATTATTCTGCCTTTTGCGCTAACTGACAAAGGGGGAGAAAAATTATAACTTGATGCTTATAATGTCTGATATTTTTTTCTGATATTTAAATATATGCTCTGACACTGTAAATTAATAAATGTGTGTTGATATGATCTGCTCATTATATCTGATATGAATCTCTGATCTGATCTAACACAAATAAATTTATGATGCTGTATTAATATGCTGAAAATTGCTCAAGTTTACAAAATTGTAATGAATTGGTCAATTATGTCAAAAGGGGAGTTGTTGGATTTGGATCCTTTGATTCCTAATTTTGACAAATTAATAATTCAACAATGTTCATACTAATACATGATAAATCTAAACGTTTAATTGAGCAAGATTCAGGAACCACAATCCAACCTACACACTTGGATCAAATTGCTTGGAACACAAGAAATCAACAAAAGTTGAATTCTGACTATGTAAATCGATTGGGAAATCGATTTCGTAACAAGGGTGTAAGGAAATCTTAAGTGTTTGTAAATGTGAAATCGTTTAGGCAATCGATTAGCTTAATTAAAATGAAAACTGCACAAGTCAGTAGCACTCTGATTTGGAGAGTAATCGATTGGGAAATCGATTAACATTTCACAAATTAAAACCTGATGGTAACACATCGATTGGTAAATCGATTGGATAAGTCACAGTAGCACTCCAGTGCTGAGGGAATCGATTGGCAAATCGATTGACAAAGTATCATTTGAAAAATGACCTCACCTGTGACAAATACAATCGATTGGACAATCTATTGTTGAAATTTTCAAATTCTGATATAGTTTGGTTGCAATCGATTGGGAAATCGATTGAACTAAACACCAGGTAAGAACTTTTCAGGAACATGCTACCAAAGCGATTGACAAGTCGATTGACATCAAATAACTGAGTCACTGTTTTGAATCACATCGATTGACATTAAAACTGAGTCACTGTTTGAATTAAATCGATTGACAAATCGATTGACATCAAAAAACTGAGTCCACTGTTTTGAATCCAATCGATTGACAAATCGATCATCAAAAAACTGAGCCACTGTTGGAACACAATCGATTGGCAAAATCGATTGAAATAAACTTTTTGAAAACACAGTGAACTCTGAGATTGTGACCAAATCGACTCTGTGTTTTTATAACATCGACTCTGAGATTTGGCAAAATCGATTGAGTAATCGATTGAAATTACTTTTATTGAAACAGTTTCCCAGAAATCGATTAGAAATCGATTTATACAAGTCTGGACATGTTCTACTGAAAAGTGTTGCTTTTAAAGAATCGATTGGTAAATCGATTAGCTTGTATAGTTTCAAGATTAAAGAAAAACAAAGACTCGCGATAATCGATTGGCAAATCGATTTAGCACTTTTATAACTTTACAAAATCGATTGGAAATCGATTTCGTAGTTGGTTTTCAGAAACTATATAAACTGTCTTTCAATCTTTATTCAAATAATAACAATTCATAACTCATAATTTCTCATATAATGCTCTTAACTGTTCATAACAACAAACTAACAACTTCATAATTGTGATTACAGATTTCAATACGTTTTGTTGACAATCTAAGAGAAATGATAATGTGCTCATGAACAATCCTTGAAGTATACAGATTTGTGAGGAGCAACATTCATAAAGATTGAAGACTCTTTTGTTTTACATCTTTTATTCATTCTGTAATAAATCTTTGAAAGGAATAGGACGCAAGAAAAGCCAGCTTGAAACTGGTGGCTACTTTCTTGGTTGAGAAGGGCTCAACAAGAAAGAGTCGTACTTTGATTCTGTGATAGGCTGCTGAGTGTCTACAAGGATCAGAGGGTATTCAATAGGAAAGACATAAATTAGAGAGATTGATAGTTTCAGGGAGGAAACTGGAAAAATCTTTGTAATTGATTCTTTCTATTGAAGGAGAAGAAAATCTGAAATCCGATTGGATTTTCAGGACTGGACGTAGGGTTGTAGTTGACAACCGAACCAGGATAAATCTCTGTGTCTTCTTCTCTAACTCTCTCTCTTAATTTTACGAATGACACAAACACACCTACTGGATAGACAAGATTGGTTAAAAACCCTTATGTACAAGAATAAGCCTAAAGGAGGACGAAAATACCTAAATGTTCATCCAATGACACAATGAACTTATTGGATGCACAAGATTGGTTAAAAACCCAATTGGACAAGAATAAGCCTAGGGAGGAGGAAAATGACCTAAATGTTCATCCAATGACACAAATGAACTTATTGGATGCACAAGATTGGTTAAAAACCTAATTGGGACAAGAATAAGCCTAGGGAGGACGAAAATGACCTAAATGTTCATCCAATTACACAAATGAACTTATTGGATGCACAAGATTGGTTAAAAACCCTAATTGGACAAGAATAAGCCTAGGGAGGAGAAAATGACCTAAATGTTCATCCATCACAAATGAACTTATAGGATGCACAAGATTGGTTAAAAACCCTATTGGACAAGAATAAGCCTAGGGAGGACGAAAAGACCTAAATGTTAATCCAATTACACAAATGAACTTATTGGAATGCACAAGATTGGTTAAAAACCCTAATTGGACAAGAATAGCCTAGGAGGACGAAAATGACTAAAATCCATCCAATGACACAAATGAACTTATGGATGCACAAAATTGGTTAATCCCTAATTGGACAAGAATAAGCCTAGGGAGGAATGAAAATGACCTAAATTTCATCCAATGACACAAATGAACTTATTGGATGCACAAGATTGGTTAAAAAACCCTAATTGGACAAGAATAAGCCTAGGGAGGATGAAAATGACCTAAATGTTCATCCAATGACACAAATGAACTTATTGATGCACAAGATTGGTTAAAAACCCTAATTGGACAAGATAAGCTAGGGAGGACGAAAATGACCTAATGTTCATCCAATGACACAAATGAACTTATTCAATGCACAAGATTGGTTAAAATAATTGGACACTAGGAGGAGAAAATGACCTTCATCCAATGACACAATGAACTTATTGGATGCACAATTGGTTAAAAACCCTAATTGGACAAGCAATAAGCCTAGGAGGACGAAAATGACCTAAATGTTCATCCAATGACACAAATGAACTTATGGATGCACAAGATTGGTTAAAAACCCTAATTGGACAAGAATAAGCTAGGGAGGACGAAAATGACCTAAATGTTTCATCCAATTACACAAATGAACTTATTAGATGCACAAGATTGGTTAAAACCCTAATTGGACAAGAATAAGCCTAGGGAGGACGAAAATGACCTAAATGTTCATCCAATTACACAAATTAAATTATTGGATGCAAGATAGGTTAAAAACCCTAATTGGAAAAGAATTAAGCCTAGGAGGACGAAAATGACCTAAATGTTCAATCATCACAATGACTTATTGGATGCACAAGATGAAAAAACACTAATTGGACAAGAATAAGCCTAGGGATGATGAAAATGACCTAAATGTTCATCCATTACACAAATGAACTATTGGATGCACAAGATTGGTTAAAAACCCTAATTGCACAAGAATAAGCCTAGGGAGGACGAAAATGACCTAAATGTTCATCCAATGATTTGAAATGAACTTATCGGTGCACAAGATTGGTTAAAAACCCTAATTGGACAAGAATAAAGCTAGGGAGGACGCGAAAATGACCTAAATGTTCATCCAATGACACAAATGAACTTATTGGATGCACTAAGATTGGTTAAAAACCACTAATGGACAAGAAAAAGCTAGGGAGACGAAATGACCTAAATGTTCATCCAATTACACAAATTAACTTATTGGATGCACAAGATTGGTTTAATACCCTAAATTGCACAACATAAGCCTAGGAGGACGAAAATGACCTAAATGTTAATCCAATGACACAAATGACTTATGGAGCACAAGAATGGTTAAAAACCCTAATTGGACCAAGAATAAAGCTAGAGGACGAATATGACCTAAATGTTCATCAATTACACAAAAGAACTTATGGGACGCAACAAGATTGGTTTAAAAACACTAATTGGACAAGAATAAGCCTGGGAAGGATGAAAATAACCTAAATGTTCATACAATACACAAATGAACTTATGGGATGCGGAAGATTGGTTTAAAAAAACCTAATTTGTACAAGAATAAGCCTAAGGAGGGACGAATATGACCTATAATGTTCATCCAATGACAACAAATGACACTTATTGGATGCACAAGATTGGTTTAAAACCCTAATTGGACAAATAGGCCTAGGGAGGACGAAAGACCTAAATGTCATCAATGACACAAATGAACTTGTGGGATGCACAAGATTGGTTAAAAACCTTATTGGACAAGAATAAGCCTATGGAGGACGAAAATGACCTAAATGTTCATCCATGACACAAACACACTTATTGGATGCACAAGATTGGTTAAAAACCTAATGGACAAGAATAAGCTTAGGGAGACGAAAATGAGCTAAATGTTCATGCCAATTGACACAATTGAACCACTGTGATACAATAGCACACAGATTGATATACAAACCCCTAGACTTAGGACAAGATTAAACCAAGAAGAACGAATATTGACCTAGATGTTCATCCAATTACACAAACACACTTATAGGGGTGATGCACATGATGGTTCAAGAATCCTATATTGGACAGAAATAAGCGCTGGACGGACGAAAAAATGACCTAACATGTTTGGTGCAATGACACTATAAACACACTTATTGATGCACCAAGATTGGTTAAAAACCTTAACTGGACAAGCTATGATAGAGCCTAGGAAGCACGAAAATGAGCTAAAGAGTTCATCCAATGACACAACATAGACACTTATTGTTGCACAAGATTGGTAGAAACCCTTATGGAAAGAATAAGCCTAGGGAGGCGAATACGGAACTATATGTCAATCCTGACATTAAATGGACATAATTGGATATCCAGATTGATTAAATAACACTAATTTAAGTAGAGACGATAATGACACATCCAAGACACAAATGAAATTATGGATGCACAAGATTGGTTTAAAAACCTAATTGGACAAGAAAAGCCTAGGGAGGACGGAATGACCAATGTTCCTTCAATGACACAAGGAACTGATGGATGCACAAGATGGTTAAAAACAACCTAATTGGACAAGAATAAGCCTAGGGAGGACGAAATGACTAAATTTTCATCCAATGACACAAATGTAACTTATTGGATGCACAAGATTGGTTAAAAACACTAATGGACAAGAATAAACCAGGAGGATGAAAATGACCTAAATGTTCATACATTACACAAATTGAACTTGTGGGATGTACCAAATGATTGGTTAAAACCCCTAATTGTACAAGATAAGCCTAAGGAGGACGAAAATGACCTTAATGTTCATCCAAGACACAAATGAACTGTATCGGATGCACAAAGATGGTTAAAAACCCTAATGGACAAGAATAAGCCTGAGGGAAGGAGAAAATGACCTAAATTTATGTTCATCCAATGACACAAATGAACTTATTGGATGCACAAGATAGGTTAAAAACCCTAATTGGACAAGCATAAGCCTAGGGAGGCGAAAATGACCTAAAGTTAACCAATCCACACAAATGAAACTTATTGGATGCACAAGATTTGGTTAAAAACCCTAATTGCACAAGAATAAGCCTAGGGTGGACGAAAATGACCTAAATGATCATCCAATTACACAAATGAACTTATGGGATGCACAAGATTGGTTAAAAACCTAATTGGACAAGAATAAGCCTAGGGAGGACGAAAATGACCTAAATGTTCTCCAATGACATAAATGAACTTATGGGATGCACAAGATTGGTTTAAAACCCTAATTGGACAAGAATAAGCCTAGGGAGGACGAAAATGACCAAATGTTCCTTCAATGACACAAAGAAACTTATTGGATGCACAAGATTGGTTAAAAAACCCTAATGGGACAAGAATAAGCCCTAGGGAGGACAAAATGACCTAAATGTTCTCCAATGACACAAATGAACTATTGGATTCACAAGATTGTTAAAAACACTAATTACACAAGAATAACCTAGGAAGGATGAAAAAATGACCTAAATGTTCATACAATACACAAATGGAACTTCAGGGAGCCACAAGATTGGTTAAAAACCCTAATTGTAACAAGAATAAGCCTAAGGAGGAGACGAAATAATGACCGTAAATGTTCATCCCAATGACACAAATGAACTTATCGGAATGCACAAGATTGGTTAAAAACCCTAATTGGACAAGAATAAGCCTAGGGAGGAGAAATGACCTAAATTATGTTCATCCAATGACACAAATGAACTATTGGATGCACAAGAGGTTTAAAAACCCTAATTGGACAAGCATAGCCTAGGGAGGCGAAAATGACCTAAAGTTCAACCAATAACACCAAATGAACTTATTGGATGCACAAGAATGGTTTAAAAACCCTAATTGCACCAAGAATAAGCCTAGGGTGGAAGAAAATGACCTAAAATGATCATCAATTTACACAAAAAACTTATGGGATGCACAAGATTGGTTAACCCCTAATTGGACAAGAATAAGCTAGGGAGGACGAAAATGACCTAAATGTTCATCCAATTACACAAATAACTTATTGGATGCACAAAAACCTTATTGGAACTAAGAATTAAGCCTAGGGAGGACGATATGACCTAAAATGTCATCCAATGACACAAATGAAACTTATTGGATGCACAAGATTGGTTAAAAACACTAATTGGACAAGAATAAGCCTAGGATGACAAAAATGACCTAAATGTTCATGCCAATTTACACAATGAACTTGTGGGATGCACAAGATTGGTTAAAAACCCTAATTGCACAAGAATAAGCCTAGGAAGACAAAAATGACCTAAATGTTAATCCAAGACACAAATGAACTTATCGGATGCACAAGATTGGTTAAAAAACCCTATTGGCCAAGAATAGCCTAGGGGAGGGACGAAAGAAAATGGTTCATCCAATGACACAAATGAACTTATTGGATGACAAGATTGGTTAAAACCCCAATTGACAAGAAAAGCCTAGGGAGGACGAAAAATGCCTAAACGTTCATCCAATTACACAAAATTAAACTTATTGGATTGCACAAGATTGGTTTAATACCCTAATTGCCAACAAATAAGCCTAGGGAGGACGAAAATGACCTAAATGTTAATCCAATGACACAAATGAACTTATTGGATGCACAAGAATGGTTAAAAACCCTAATTGGACAAGAATAAGCCTAGGGAGAACGAATATGACCTAAAATGTTCATCCAATGACACAAATGAACTTATTGGATGCACAAGATTGGTTAAAAATCCTAATTGGACAAGAATAAGCCTAGGGAGGATGAAAATGACCTAAAGTGTTCATACAATGACCAACACACTTGTGGGATGCGAAGATTGGTTAAAAAACACCTAATTGTACAAGAATAAGCCTAAGGAGGACGAAAAATGACCTAAATGTTCATCCAATGACACAAACACCACTTATGGGATGCACAAGATTGGTTAAAAACCCTAAGCCAAGAATAGGCCTAGGGAGGACGAAAATGACCTAAATGTTCATCCAATGACACAAATGACACTATTGGATGCACAAGATTGGTTAAAAACCCTTATTGAACAAGATAAGCCTAGGGAGGACGAAAATGTCTAAATGTTCATCCAATGACACAAACGCACTTATTGGATGCCAAGATTGGTTAAAAACCCTAATTGGACAAGAATAAGCTTAGGGAGGACGAAAATGATGCTAAATGTTCATCCAATTACACAAATGGAACTTATGGGATTGCACAAGATTGGTTAAAACCCTTATTGGACAAGAATAAGCCTAGGGAGAAAGAAAATGACCTAAATGTTCATCCAATGTACACAAATGACTTATGGATGCACATGATTGGTTGAAAATCCTAATTGGACAAAGAATAAGCTAGGGAGGATGAAAATGACCTAAATTGTTCATCCATTGGACAAGATCAATGACACAAACACACTTATTGGATTGCACAAGATGGTTAAAAACCCTAACTGCACAAGAATAAGCCTAGGGAGGACGAAAATGAGCTAAATGTTCATCCAATGACACAAACACACTTATTGGATAGACAAGATTGGTTAAAAACCCTTATTGGAAAAGAATAAGCCTAGGGAGGACGAATATGACCTAAATGTTCATCCAATGACACAAATGAACTTATTGGATGCCCAAGATTGATTAAAACCCTAATTGGACAAGAATAAGCCTAGGGAGGACGAAAATTGAACCTAAATGTTAATCCAATGACAACAAATGAACTTATGGGATGCACAAGATGGTTAAAACTTTGGACAAGAAAAAAGCCTAGGGAGGACGAAAATGACCAAATTTCCTTCAATGACACAAATGAACTAGGATGCACAAGATTGGTTAAAAACCCTAATTGGACAAGAATAAGCCAGGGAGGACGAAAATGACCTAAATGTTCATCCAATGACACAAATGAACTTATTGGATGCACAAGATTGGTTAAAAAACACTAATTGCACAAGAATAAGCCTAGGGTGGACGAAAATGACCTAAATGTTCATCAATTACACAAATGAACTTGTGGGATGCACAAGATTGGTTAAAAAACCTAATTGGACAAGAATAAGCCTAAGGAGGACGAAAATGACCTAAATGTTCATCCAATGACACAAATGAACTTATCGGATGCACAAGATTGGTTAAAAACCTAATTGGACAAGAATAAGCCTCTAGGGAGGAGGAAAATGACCTAAATGTTCATCCAATGACACAGATGAATTATTGGATGCACAAGATAGGTTAAAAATCCTAATTGGACAAGCATAAGCCTAGGGAGGCGAAAATGACCTAAATGTTCAACCAATTACACAAACGACTATTGATGCACAAGATTGGTTAAAACCCTAATTGCACAAGAATAAGCCTAGGGTGGACGAAAATGACCTAAATGACATCAAATTACACAAAAGGAACTTATGGGATGCACAAGGATTGGTTAAAAAACCCTAATTGGACAAAGAATAAGCCTAGGGAGGACGAAAATGACCTAAATGTTCATCCAATGACACAAAAGACACCTATTTGGATCACCAAACCCTTATTGGAAAGAATAAGCCTAGGGAGGACGAATTATACCTTAAATGTCAGATCCAAATGACACAAAATGACTTATTGGATGCAACAAGATTGGTTAAAACACAATTGGACAGAATAAGCAGGGATGATGAAAATGACCTAAATGTTCATCCATTAGACAAATGAACTGTCGATGCACAAGATTGGTTAAAAACCCTAATTGCACAAGAATAAGCCAGGGAGGACAAAAATGACCTAAATGTTAACCAATGACACAATGAACTGTGGGATGCACAAGATTGGTTAAAAACCCTAATGGGACAAGATAAGACTAGGGAGGACGAATATGACCTAAATGTTCATCTAATGACACAAATGAACTTATCGGATGCACATGATTCGTTAAAAAACCCTAATTGACTAGAATAAGCCTAGGGAGGAGAAAATGAGCTAAATGTTCATCCCAAATCAACACAAATGAACTTATGGGATTGCACAAGATTGGTTAAAAACCCTAATTGGACAAGAATAACCTACAGAGGACAAAAATGACCTAAATATTCATCCAATGACACAAACACACTTATTGGATGCACAAGATTGGTTAAAACCCTAATTGGACAAGAATAGGCCTAGGGAGGACGAAAATTACCTAAATGTTCATCCAATGACACAAACACATCAATTGGATGCACAAGATTGGTTAAAAAATCCTTATTGGACAAGAATAAGCCTAGGGATGACGAAAATGTCCTAAATGTTCATCCAATGACACAAACGCACTTATTGGTTGCACAATATTGGTTAAAAACACTAATTGGACAAGAATAAGCTTAGGGAGGACGAAAATGAGCTAAATGTTCATCAAATGACACAAACACACCTATTGGATAGACAAGATTGGTTAAAAACCGTTATTGGAAAAGAATAAGCCTAGGGAGAACGAATATGACCTAAATGTTCATCCAATTACACAAATGAACTTATGGGATGCACAAGATTGGTTAAAAACCCTAATTGGACAAGAATAAGCCTAGGGAGGACGAAAATGACCTAAATGTTCATCCAATGACACAAACACACTTATTGGATGCACAACACAAACACATCAATTGGTTAAAAACCCTAATTGCTCAAGAATAAGCCTAGGGAGAACGAAAATGAGCTAAATGTTCATCCAATGACACAAACACACTTATTGGATAGACAAGATTGGTTAAAAACCCTATTTGGAAAAGAATAAGCCTAGGGAGGACGAATATGACCTAAATGTTCATCCAATGACACAAATGAACTAATTGGATGCACAAGATTGATTAAAACCCCTAATTGGACAAGAATAAGCCTAGGGAGGACGAAAAATGACCTAAATGTTCATCCAATGACACAAATGAACTTATGGATGCACAAGATTGGTTAAAAACCCTAATTGGACAAGAATAAGCCTAGGGAGGACGAAAATGACCAAATGTTCCTCCAATGACACAAAGGAACTTATTGGATGCACAAGATTGGTTAAAAACCCTAATTGGACAAGAATAAGCCTAGGACAGGACGAAAAATGACCTAAATGTTCATCCAATGACACAAATGAACTTATTGGATGCACAAGATTGGTTAAAAACACTAATTGGACAAGAATAAGCCTAGGGAGGACGAAAATGACCTAAATGTTCATCCAATTACACAAATGAACTTGTGGGATGCACAAGATTGGTTAAAAACCCTAATTGGACAAGAATAATCCTTGGGTGGACGAAAATGACCTAAATATTCATCCAATGACACAAATGAACTTATTGGATGCACAAGATAGGTTAAAAACCTTAAGTGGACAAGAATAATGTTGGTTGGTACGACCTCGTAATAATCGGAATATATCAGAATGTATCAGTTCTTTATGAAATTAAATCAATTTCATACACACAGCGGAAATTAAATTGTGGCATACAAGATTAGCAAGTTTTATTAGATTGATATGAAATTAACCAAGATGCATACAGGACAAATTATCAGATTAAACAATATTACTTATCACAGAATATGTTTAACATGCATCTAACATTAATCACATATACAGATATGTCAAGATAGTAAATCAAAGGAGTTAAGGGTTAGAGAAGATTGCACCAAGAATTTATACTGGTTCAGTTGTCAACTTGACAACCTACATCCAGTCCTGAAAATCCAAACGAATTTCAGATTTTCTTCTCCAATAGAAAGAATTAATTACAGATTGTCCAGTTTCCTCCCCGAAACCTATCTATCTTAATGATCTCTTTCCTATTGATCACCCTCTGATCCTTGTAGATACTCAGCAATCTAACACAGAATCAAAGTCAGACTCTTTCTTGTTGAGCACTCTCACCCAAGAAAGTAGCCACCAGTTAAGGAAGAACAAAAAAATAGTCTTCAATCTTGGTCAATGTGGCTTCTCACAATTCTGGATATTCAAAGATTGTTTATGAGAACCCTTGTCTTTCAAGATCACTTTTCCAGCTATCTTTTGATTGTTGATAAAACTTCTTTTTCAGTGTATTAACCAAGTGTTATTGTATATCAAAAATATTCTAAGTATATTTTCAGATTGATATCATATTCATTATTATTATCATTATTGAAAGAAAGATTGAAGACAGTTTATATAGTTTCTGAAAAACATATTAATCAATCGATTTACCAATCGATTTCGAAAAGTGATAAACCAGTCTAATCGATTTGCCAATCGATTATCGTGTGTCTTGTTTTTCTTGAATCTTGAAACTATATAAGCCAATCGATTTGCCAATCGATTCTTTAAACAATAATTTTCAGTAATTATGTTAAGACTGATATGAATCGATTTCGTAATCGATTGCAGATGTTATGTTCAAACTGAAACACATATCAATCGATTGCGTAATCGATTTATCAAGTCTTCATAATCGATTAACAAATACTTAAAATCGATTTGATCACACGCTCAGAGTTCACTGGGTTTTCAAAAGGTTCTGTCAATCGATTTGCCAATCGATTGTGTTTAAGTCAGTGACTCAGCTATTTTGATACTAATCGACGTGCCAATCGATTTGTATGTATTTGTCTGAAATGTTTCTTACCTGGGATTTAGTTCAATCGATTTGCCAATCGATTGCAACCAAATTTAACTTGATTGAAATTTTACAACATAGATTGTCCAATCGATTTGTATGTCACAGGAAAAGTTATTTTGCAAGTGATATTTAAGTAATCGATTTGCCAATCGATTACCCTTAAAACTGGGGTTCCACTGTGACTTGTCCAATCGATTTCCCTATCGATGTATTTCAATCAGGTTTACTTGTCCAATCGATTTCCCTAACAGTTGTGTTTCCTTACACCCTTGTTATGAAATCGATTTCCCAATCGATTTGCTTCAGTCAAAAGTCAACTTTTGTTGATTTCTTGTGTTTCAAGCAACCTGTTCCAAGTGTGTAGGATTTGATTGTTGTTCCTGAAATCTTGCTCAATTCAAATATTAGATTTATCATGTATTGTATGAACATTGTTGAATTATTAATTATGTCAAAATTAGGAATCAAAGGATCAAAATCCAACAATCTCCCCCTTTTTGGCATAATTGACAATTCATACAATTGTAACTTGAGCATTTCAAAACAACAAGCATAAGTGTATTATAAACTACATTATTAATTATTATTTCGTAATCAGAGCAAAAACAACATCAGATAAAGATAATGCAACTAACAAGTTATAATTTTTCTCCCCGTTTGTCAGTTAAGTCAAAAAGGCAGAAAAAAAATAATTTCTCCCCCTATGTTAAAGTACATATGCATTGAGGGTGAAATCATATAACATAGTGCATCAGAAACAATGAAGTTTATATGTATCAAGACAAAATCAATCAATGCAATTAATGAGCAACATAGATGATTAAGCCAAATGATATAACATTTATAAAAATTCATCATACATCACAGAATTATAACAGGTCAGGGCAAAACAGTATGAAACCTAAGGGTCCTAATCACCTAGTCTAGGCTGGTCCTCACTATCATCTATGGGAGAGGTTGAGACCGCTGTATTAACCTCAGCAGGTGTCTCCTCACCGTGAGTCTCAGGGTTATCTAGGGATTTGGGTTAGGTTCATCTGCAGCTTGTCGACCAATATCTGCGACGTCTTCAAATGACAGTTTGATGCCGAGGTGTGTTTGAATCGCATCCACATCGTGAACAACTGAGTTCAAGGAGTCTTGCAGAGTCCTTAAACGTGCTTCCAATCTGGTCTGAGATTCCAACACTTTGGCATTGTGTGCCATCTGAGCTTCAATGAATTTTATTATTCTGTTCACAAAATCAGGAGTAGCAGATTCAATTACTGGTTGAGGCTGAGACTGAGGTTGAGGTTGGGGCTGGACTGGTTCAACAGCAGCTTGAGGTCTTATCCATTTGCCATGTAACCGCTTCAATTGCATCTGATTCACAATTGATTCACCAAACACCAAGGTGGTTTTAGCCGATTCCTCATTTCCAAATGAGACCTTGAAGTGTTTGAGAATTTTAGTGATCAACTGTGGATAAGGCAGCATCAGCTTGCTTTGAGATGCTTCCAACATGTGCCTTAGCACAATCCAACACCAGCTCATCCTTAACTCTTTGGATAAGCCCCATAACAGTATGATGTCCAACTTCTGGACCACTGCATGATTCCCGATCTTGGAACCAGCATACGCGTCAGAGCATACATCAACATCCTCTGTTGAACCTTCATTTGACCAATGGGCAGTGAAATCGATTCAACAAACCCATCGACCATCAGGTCTTTAACTGCGGTATGCCTATCAAGTGTTTCTTCCCAACCTTCATCAGCAGCTTCAGCTTCCGAGCTGCCATCAATAGATTTGCCGTAGAAAGGCAATCCAGATAAAGTTGAGAATCATCAAAAGTTATTGTAATCCTTTTTCCCTTAACTGAAGCAGTAAAACCTTCTTCAGTCATCTTAAATGTAGAATAAAACTCCCTGATTAGCCTAGGATAGCTATCAAGTGTAGAAGACAGAAAACTCTCCAATCCATGAAACCTGAGGTGGTTCTGAAAAGTGAATTCCACAACATCAAAATATTCAAAATCCATGGTTCTAGCTTCATGAATTTTCCTTTTTGCGAAGTCTGTAGACAGAGATAGTTGCAGAGACCTTCTTGGGAGGTGGAGAAGAATTGGGCTTCTTCTTCCTTTTCTGAGTAATTTCTTTCATGGCATCAGCCATGAGCTTTTCAGTAGGGGGTTCTTTGTGTTTCTTCGGCTTTTCTTGGATTGGGGCAGGAGCTTTTCCTTTATCTTTTGCAAGTATTTTGTGAGTTGGGATGGGTACTCTTTTTGTCAAAGTTGGGGGTGGTGATGGTGTTTCACTGGTGGAAGAGGATGATGGAGATGGAGTGCGTGCTTGAGTTTGTTTTACACGGGCCATATCAACAATTTGGTGTAGATTCGAATTAGGTAGAATGTAGAATGCAGAATCAAACAAATGCAGAGACAGAAGAATGAAGAACACAAGAGAAAAGCAGAGAAAATCTGGAAAACAGAGTGCAGAAATCGATTTAGAACTGTTCCTATTTATACTCTTGACCTAGTAAATCGATTTCCCAATCGATTAGGTTACCGTTGCTGGGAATCCTCAATCGATTCAGTAATGATGAAGTTCCAACGGCTAGTAAATTTGAGTAACGGTCATATTTCAAATCGATGTTCAAATCGAATTCCAGTTTTACTTAATCGATTCCCAAATCGATTGTCTTAAGGTTGAACACTTAACTAATCGATTTCCAAATCGATGCTCGTGAAGGTTAAAAAAATATTTTCTGAAACTTTGAATCCTGGGCTAAAGTAATCGATTCCCAAATCGATTTTATAAACCATTTACCAAGCTGGTAATCGATTTCCAAATCGATTTAACTGGAAAACATTACTGAAAAGTACCAGAATCAACAAAAACTCATACTTCACTAGGATCAATGATCCCTAGTTTCATCCTTATGTTCAAAAAAACTTTCTTTTGGCAATGCTTTTGTGAAGATATCAGCTAATTGTTCTGTAGTGTTTACATACTCAAGTTTGATAACTCCATTCTGAAAGTGGTCTCTTATGAAGTGATGCCTTACCTCAATGTGTTTTGTCCTTGAATGCATTACTGGGTTCTTGGTTATGCTGATAGCACTTGTGTTATCACACATGATCGGCACTGTTCCCAAATCGACACCGAAGTCCATTAAATGCTGTTTCATCCACAGAATTTGAGCACAACAGCTCCCAACTACTATGTATTCAGCTTCTGCAGTAGACAATGCAATACTTGTTTGCTTCTTACTGAACCAAGACACTAGAGAATTACCAAGCAGATGACAAGTTCCTGAAGTACTCTTCCTGTCAAGTTTACAACCAGCAAAGTCTGAGTCTGAATAACCAATCAATGTACATGTTGATCCTTTTGGATACCACAAACCAAGACTTTTAGTACCTACCAAGTATCTGAAAATTCTCTTTACTGCACTGAGGTGAGATTCCTTCGGATTCGATTGATACCTTGCACACATACAAACACTGAACATAATATCTGGTCGGCTTGCTGTAAGGTAGAGCAGAGATCCAATCATACCACGAAATCTAGTGACATCTACAGGTTTACCCTTCTCATCTCGGTCTAAGAAATTTCCTTGACTCATGGGTGTATCAATGGACTTAAGTTTATCAAAGTTAAATTTCTTTATCAAATCAGAACAATATTTGGATTGACTAATGAAAATGCCTTGCTTGCTTTGGTTAATTTGAAATCCCAAGAAATATGACAGTTCACCCATCATTGACATTTCAAATTTACCTTTCATTAAATTTTCAAATTCTTTGCAAAGTTTATCATTTGTTGATCCAAATATTATGTCATCAACATAAATTTGGACCAGCAAGATGTCATTTTCAGTAGTTTTTGTAAAGAGTGTCTTGTCAACATTTCCTCTTGAAAGATTTTGTTGAATGAGGAAAGTGCTGAGTTTCTCATACCAAGCTCTTGGAGCTTGTTTTTAAACCCTAGAGGGCCTTTGAGAGTTTATACACATGGTTAGGAAAATCTGGATTTTCAAAACCAGGTGTTTGGCTAACAAAGACTTCCTCTTGGAGGTCTCCATTGAGAAAGGCACTCTTCACATCCATTTGATATAGATTGAAGTCCATGATACATGCATAAGCCAATAAAATTCTTATGGCTTCTAGTCTAGCTACAGGGGCATAGGTCTCATCAAAGTCTATTCCCTCCTCTTGACTATAACCCTTTGCAACTAATCTGGCTTTATTCCTAGTTATCACACCATTCTCATCTAACTTATTTCTGAACACCCACCTAGTTCCTATAACATGCTTACCCTCTGGCCTAGGTACCAAACTCCACACCTTGTTTCTCTCAAACTGGTTTAACTCCTCTTGCATAGCAAGTATCCACTCACTATCTAGCAGGGCTTCCTTAATGTTCTTAGGTTCAATCTGAGATACAAAGGCTGTAAAGTTACAAAACTGACTAAGGCTTCTCCTAGTTGCAACACCTTTAGAGATATCGCCTATAATGTTGTCTAAAGGGTGGTTTCTATTGAACTTCCATTCCTTAGGCAACTCACAGGTTTCTATATAGGTTCTACATGGTCTGCACTAGTTGGAGGGTCATCTATAGGTTGTTCTAGTGGTTCAGATTCTACAACATCATCCAAAATGTCAATAACCTTAGAAGGAGTTTTGTTCAAGTTTTCTGTAAAAGATTCATCAAACTTTACATGAACTGACTCTTCTATGGTTTTTGTTCTTTTGTTGTAGATTCTATAGGCCTTACTAGTTTGGGAATATCCTAAAAAGATACCTTCATCTGCCTTAGGGTCAAACTTTCCTAGGTGTTCTTTGCCATTGTTTAAAACAAAGCACTTACAACCAAAGATTCTAAAGTAGGACAGGTTTGGTTTTCTACCCTTGTAAAGCTCATAGGGTGTTTTCCTAAGTAGGGGCCTAATGAGAACTCTATTTACAACATGGGTGGCTGTACTAATTGCATCTGCCCAAAAGTACTTAGGTAGGTTGGAGTCTTTTAAGCATGGTCCTAGCTAACTCTTCTAGGGATCTATTTTTCCTCTCCACTACCCCATTCTGCTGTGGTGTCCTAGGGGGCAGAATATATGTGGTTGATTCCATTTGATTCACAATACTTTTGAAAAAGATCATTTTGGAATTCACCTCCATGATCACTTTTTATTGAAACAATTTTCAAATCATTCTCATTTTGTACTAAAGCAGCAAACTTTTTGAAAACAGAGAATGTATCACTTTTATGAGCTAAAAAGTAAGTCCATGTGAATCTAGAATAATCGTCAACCAGCACATACTATCCATACAGGTTTCCACCTAAACTCTTAACTTGGGCAGGTCCAAAAAGGTCCATGTGAACTAGTTGTAAAAACTCTATTTGTTCTAACCAAGTCTATAGAGGGAAATGGAGTCTTAACCAGTTTACTTTTTCTCACATGCATCACACAGTCTATCTTTAGAGAACTTCCTATTTGGTAGACCTAAGACTAACTGTTTGCTGACAAGTTTATTCAAATGATTTATGTGTATATGAGCAATTCTTTTATGCCAAAGCCATGTTTCATCTGAGTTGGATAACAAGCAGCATATTGCACTTGGTACAGAATTGAAATCCAACATGTAAATGTTGTTAATTCTGTCCCCAATTAGCTTTATGTGTTTGTCATCTTTATGCTCAATAATGCAAGATTGTGATGAAAAACTTACTTGAAAACCTTTGTCACATAGCTGGCTTATACTCAGTAAGTTGTGCTTTAATCCTTCAACATATAGCACATTTTTGATTACTGCAGTTGATTCATCGCCTACATCACCAATTCCAATGATCTTTCCTCTGTTGTTATCACCATATTTGACAAAGCCTCCTTCCTTTAATGTCAGGGGACATGAATTTGGATTTGTCACCAGTCATGTGCTTTGAGCATCCGCTATCTAAATACCATGAGTGTTTCGTGGATGTCAAGCACACCTGCAATACAAAATCAGAATTTTGTTTTAGGTCCCCAATTTAAATTGGGTCCTGATTGGTTAGTGTCAAACACAGATTTCTTTTCTATCCAAACTAGCTTCCATCCTTGATTGGCTAATTTTTTAAATTTGCAATTAGACACAAAATGTCCCTTTCTGCAACAGAAATGACATTTGCCATCAAAGGATGAATGTTTATTTGGTTTAGTAAAGATGTCATATACATACTCTTAGCAATAGCAGATTTTTGACCATGTTTGACATTTCTGGTTTGCATATAACCAATACCAGATCTGTTTTTATTTTTTCTTTTGACATGCATATTTGGTGTATATCCTAAACCAGATTTTTCATGAACATGTCTTTGATTGCAAAGTATGACATTCAGCTTATCTTTACTATTGCAAAATTTAATAAATCAGATTTTTAATGATGCAACAATATTTTCAAGTTCAATGCACTTTGCAGATTTTCCTGTGAATCCTTTTTCAGTTGTTCACATAATTTTCAATTTCTTTATGTTCAACATTCATTTGTTCAAGCATTTTCTTTGTGCTTAACAACTGTTTTATGGAATTCACATAATCATCATGCAGTTCATTGAAAGCTTCTTGTAGCTCATTATTATGTTGGATTAGATTGTGAACTAACCTCATTTTCTGATTCTGAATCTGTATCTGCATGAGACACAAGTTGACTTCTTCTTCATCAAAAGATGCAGAGGATTCATCGTTATCATTCCATGCAATATAAGCTTTTCTGGTTTTGGTGACTGGTTCCTTGCCTTTTGATTTTGTAGCTCTATTCTTGTTTGCAATTGTTGTAGCATTCTGACTTTATGTGACCAGTTTTACCACATTCATAGCATGTAATGGTCTTGTTGTCAGTAGTCTTGGAGCTAGATGGTTTTCTGAATTTGTTTGTCTTTCTTCTTCAAAACTTCTTGAATTTCTTGACAAGCAACCCGATTTCCGGCTCTTCAGATTCACTATTGGATTGATCTGAGCAGCTATCTGATTCAGTTTTCGATGCTGGGCTTGAACCTTCAGGGATAGTCCTTTCTTTTTGCGGCTTTCCATTTCTGATTAGTCCATTCGATGTAATTCCATTTCATGTTCCCTTAGTTTTCCAAACAAAGTTTGCAGTCGTCATCTTTGCTAGATCTTTAGATTCTGCTATGGCTGTTATTTTTGGCTGCCATTCTCTGGTTAGACATCTCATAATTTTTCCAATCTGCTGTTCGTTGTCCACTTGTTTTCCCAATGCATGAAGATTATTCACAATGTGTGTGAATCTGGTTTGCAGATCACTGATGGATCGTCCCTTTTCATGCTGAATAACTCATATTCGTGCATAAGTGTGTTTACGCGAGCTCTCTTCACATTTGTGGTTCCTTCATGTGTTCTTCTTGAAGAAGTCCCACATTTCTTTTGCTGACTTGCAGTTTGACACTCTAAAGAATTCTTCTGCACAAAGAGCAGATGTTATAATGTTCTTAGCCTTAGCATTATAACCTACCTTTTCTTGTCATCGTCTGACCAGTCGGCTCTAGGCTTGAGAATCATTGAGTCATTTGTTCCTGCATCTTGGGAATATATGGACCATTTCAACAGCGTCAAGGATGTTTATGCCACTGGCTTCCAAGAAGATTAGCATCTTGTGCTTCCAGTACATATAAGTTGTTCCGTTGAAAGCTGGAGGTCTTGCTAACGATGCGCCTTCTCCCAGAAAATCGTTTGAGGCCATAGTGCTTTTATGAGTGTTACCTCTCGAAAAGTTAGACTCTGAGGCCAATTGTTGGTTGCTACGACCTCGTAATAATCGGAATATATCAGAATGTATCAGTTCTTTATGAAATTAAAATCAATTTCATACACACAGCGGAAATTAAATTGTGGCATACAAGATTAGCAAGTTTTATTATATTGATATGAAATTAACCAAGATGCATACAAGACAAAATTATCAGATTAAACAATATTACTTATCACAGAATATGTTTAACATGCATCTAACATTAATCACATATACAGATATGTCAAGATAGTAAATCAAAGGAGTTAAGGGTTAGAGAAGATTGCACCAAGAATTTATACTGGTTCAGTTGTCAACTGACAACCTACATCCAGTCCTGAAAATCCAAACGGATTTCAGATTTTCTTCTCCAATAGAAAGAATCAATTACAGATTGTCCAGTTTCCTCCCCGAAACCTATCTATCTTAATGATCTCTTTCCTATTGATCACCCTCTGATCCTTGTAGATACTCAGCAATCTAACACAGAATCAAAGTACGACTCTTTCTTGTTGAGCACTCTCACCCAAGAAAGTAGCCACCAGTTTCTAGCTGGCTTTTCTCGCTTTCGTTTTTGTTTCAAAGAATTATATTACAAACAGAATTAAGGAAGAACAAAAAGTAGTCTTCAATCTTGGTCAATGTGGCTTCTCACAATTCTGGATATTCAAAGATTGTTTATGAGAACCCTTGTCTTTCAAGATCACTTTTCCAGCTATCTTTTGATTGTTGATAATCCTCTTTTTCTTTGATCTGAAAAAGTAATCTCAGTGTATTAACCAAGTGTTATTGTATAATCAAGAATATTCAAACTATATTTTCAGATTGATATCATATTCATTATTATTATCATTTTTGAAAGAATGATTGAAGACAGTTTATATAGTTTCTGAAAAACATATTAATCAATCGATTTACCAATCGATTTTGTAAAGTGATAAACCAGTCTAATCGATTTGCCAATCGATTATCGTGTGTCTTGTTTTCTTGAATCTTGAAACTATATAAGCCAATCGATTGCCAATCGATTCTTTAAACAATAATTTTTCAGTAATTATGTTAAGACTGATATGAATCGATTTCGTAATCGATTGCAGATGTTATGTTCAAACTGAAACACATATCAATCGATTGCGTAATCGATTTATCAAGTCTTCATAATCGATTAACAAATACTTAAAATCGATTTGATCACATGCTCAGAGTTCACTGGGTTTTCAAAATGTTCTGTCAATCGATTTGCCAATCGATTGTGTTTAAGTCAGTGACTCAGCTATTTTGATACTAATCGACGTGCCAATCGATTGTATGTATTTGTCTGAAAATGTTCTTACCTGGGATTTAGTTCAATCGATTTGCCAATCGATTGCGACCAAATTTACTTGATTGAAATATTACAACATAGATTGTCCAATCGATTTGTATGTCACAAGAAAGTTATTTTGCAAGTGATATTTAAGTAATCGATTTGCCAATCGATTACCCTTAAAACTGGGGTCCCACTGTGACTTGTCCAATCGATTTGGCAGATCGATGTATTTCCATCAGTTTACTTTGAGTGTATATCGATTTGTATAAGTCGATTACCCTCAAACTGGGATGCTACTGAATTGTGCATTTATTCATTGTTCTAATCTCAGTCAGTCGATTTCCCAATCGATTATACAACACAACAGTTGTGTTTCCATTAACTTGTTATGAAATCGATTTTTGCTTCAGTCAAAGTCAACTTTTGTATGATTTCTTGTGTTTTAAGCACCTGTTCCAAAGTGTGTAGGATTGATTGTTTTGTTCCTGATCTTGCTCAATTCAAATATTAGATTTACTCATGTTATGTATGACATTGTTGAATTATTAATTATGTCAAATAGGAATCAAGGATCAAATCCAACACAAAATAGTCTTCTTTTAATGTATTGGAGATAGGGGTATAGGTGGACGTAAGTAGAAGACTTGGATACTGTCCATAGTTTTCCAAATGAATTGGTAATTGGACCAAATAAACATTTCCGAGTTGGGTATTGGCCTAAGAGTGGAAATAACCCAAGTCCTAAACTAGTTCTAGAAGTTCTTAGGTTGGGACATACGATATCAAAAAGCTCGAGAACACAGGATATTTGGAGAAGGAGGAGAATTACTCCCAAGTACGAGTTTGAAAAGAGGGAAATTACAATCAACAGTGGGGAATAAGAAACCTGAATCCTAGGTATAAGGGGAAGGAACAACTCTAGATAGGTATCCAATTTATTTGTGATTAGAAGAGTTGTAGAAGAAATATATCCTTTGATCTAGCTCTAAAATTAAAATATTTAATGGGAAAGAAAGAATTATGAAATGGATTGTGAATCATATAATTTACGCAGGTTGTGATATCTTGAGAGTGACACTTATATTTTTGCTACTACATCCAGATCTTCTAAAAGATTATTTTTGAAAGTGTATTTATTTAATCATTTGAAAATAATTGTCATATAAAAATAATTATTGAGGGGTTGAGGTTGGCTGAGGTAGAGAATTTCAGATTTATTGAGCTTCCGAATGATTCATAGATAGTGGTTTCTAATCTTACTAGCTTGCTTGGGATTAGTAGCGTGCGTTGGAGTTTGGTGCAATTGAAAAACGAATTTATGTGTTAACGCTCTTACTGGCTTATTTATGATTTACGAATGTCCTCTTGCTCATATTAGTTATTATTGTTTCTAATTGTGTTGCCTATAAGGACTTTTATATTCGTATTCCTATTTAGGTACTTATTTATGGATATTTGTATTGTACTAATAAGTATTCATATTTTTTATAATTATTTTATTGTGAGTAAATTGATGATATTTAATATAATATTATTTAGACTTAACGATACTTTTAGTTTTTAAATATGAATTATTTTGATTTTTAAGATTTCTCTCTCAATCAAATCTGTTTATTTCTCTTCATGCCGTCGTATCCTCCACCACAAACTACCGTAAGTTTCCTCCTCCAAAACCCATTTCAGCTTCTTCGATTTTTTCTCTCTGAGGTTTTCGCCTTCTCTTGAAATAGATGAAGAACACAACAACACAATTTGGTATTTTTAAATTTTGATTATGATTTTGTATTTTAGTTGAACAGTTTTAGTTTCTCTTAATTAATATTATATACAAAATTCATGTTTTTTTTTATTTACATACCTTATTTTATTTGAGATATTGGTATTTCCATCTCATGCAGTACCGCATCAGAGGAAGGTTGTGCATAGCTATGTAGTTCCGTGTTTTTCTCCGACCTAATTGTTTACCAAAAAACAAAGGGCTAACTCTTTATGACCATGTTAAAGATCATGGCCCTTTTAAGTTTTACATGGTGCATCTCAATTTCTGAAAATATATTTAGTGACTTTCTTAAAACATCTTCAATAAACATTGTTCAAGAAAGAATAACTTGATAAATTCTGGCAGAACTTTTTTAACACCTAACAGGCTTATTATTTTATTTCGTTATATTTCAATAGTTGTACATTTTTGAATTTTGCATTATTCAAATTTGTAATTATATGTTAATTCATCTATTTATTTATAATATAAAGAATTTTTGAATAATATAATGTTTTTTTTATATCAACAATGTATCACAATTAAACTCATATATGAGAAGTTTATCTCTATTTACCATCACTGTTTATCTCTCGTTTATCTGCTCGCGAGGAGACGACACTAATAAGTGTATGTTTTGAAAGTAGTGGATTCATTGTGATTCTTACAGAACTGATAATGATAATAAACATGGCACTAACCTAGATAGGGAGGTATCAAGATATTTTATCTCCTTTGTTTCCCCTATTTATTTGCTAGAATGTGATTTGCTTGACATCAATGTGGATCTTATATTGGTCCAGCTAAGGTTTGCACTCATAATTTGAAGAATTTTGGCTGCTGCTGTTGTTGTCACTAAATAAATACTAATAATAGAGCCACACATTGCAATATTGTTCTCATCTTTTAGTATTTCTTCAACTACCACCTTTGCGCAACCCCAAAAGTCGAAAGCAACCCACCACACCAAGATAATGAAACGAACCAATAAATGAAAAAAGGGCTACAAAGAAGCATTCGAATATGCATCCACCCCACGACTAGCAGTAACATCAAACACTCTTGCATCTTATCATCTCTTCAACCACAAAAAACTCCAAATATAGATGGTTGGTTGAAAACAATTTAGGTTGTCAATCAGATATTTTCATAAAAAAAAAAATAGAAGTTTATTCAAAATTTCAATATGTTACAATACTAAAGCACCATTATACTTGTTATTTGACAACCACTTTATATTAAATAACAATCACAAAACAATAATGATTTTTTTCAAGCTCCACCACTCTATATCATAGCTATTTGATCATCTCTAACGGCTCATGAGTTGATTTCCTTACAGTAGAAGCATTGTTGGGGAAAAAACAAAAACAAAAAAGAATTGAGTGATGAGACACTTCAAAAGATATTTTCACAATTTTAACCTTTTATTCGTGCGAAAACTAGTATCTAATGTGAATCAACAATTTGTGTTGCAACTTGCGAAGTTGATGTGGACGTGGTGTGTCCTACGGAAATCATGCCAGTGCTTTACTAGCTCTTATACAGAAAGATGTTTTAACAACTTGCATTGCAACGCTACTAATGGAATACATCTCAATTAAACATAAGTGAATTAAGTCCATACTAATGTTCTTAATGACATCTAATATCTTCTTTTCCTTTCCTGAAATACTTAAACAGAGATGCTGATTAAATCCATTTTACTTCTTACACTCTTTTCAAGACACTATTATCGAGTGAGATTCATTTGTGGACTCCATTTACTTTGAATTTTTTCCCAGAAATGGAATCTACAAAGATTTCACTAAATAATAGCAAGTGTTAGGAGTTGGATAGTTTAACTGATTTAAGCTAAAAGTTAAACGACTGAAAGAGTGAGGAATTAAAAGAAGTTCAATCTTATGAATAGATAAAAATACTAACATAATAATAACATTTGTCTTTAACAAATAAAGGTTAGAAAATGAATATTAAAAGGTGTGTTGTTAGTAATTTTTCGAAGAGATATAACACCTAAAGAAATTGACAACACGAAAAGTCAAAACATATTAGGATTATTCCATGGATGAGCAAAAGTTAGGTGTGGTAACAATGTTTCATGGTTTAGCTTTTCTACAAGCCTCAAACCTATACCCTATCCTCCCTTTAGGAATAATATTTAGGTGCTTGTTTGCACTTAAGCAAGTATAATTAAGACCTATTAATGAATTTATCTCAATTATCAACAACTTTAGGAAATTAACAAAGGAATAGCCCAGTGGTTTGGTTAGGAATACCGAAGAGTTATATGCAAGATATCCAAGGTTAATTCCTGCTACTAAAATTTCCCCTCAACACTGCTTCCAAATTTTATGGCAATGAACACAGAAAACTGTCACATGCTTTCAAGTGAAAGTTCAACAGCCTTTAACATTAAATCCCCAACAATTTTAATTTACTTACATTAAAACAAGCTGACAAAATAGAACAATCAAAATCCCATCTAAAAAACAAATAAGAGATGACAGAATCCAGCTATCAATTTCCATATCTTTTCAGGTATATAAAAGATGAGACTTGTGCAAAGAATACATTTGACTTAAAGAAATATACTTTGATTTTCAATTCCAACTTTTACATGGAAAGAAATTTGAATCACATTAATCTTCTCGTATTTTTCTAAGTAAATGAGAGTGGGAGGGAAATCTTTGATGAAGAAACATGTAAAAGATAAAATAAAAACAATAATGTTACAAACACGTATAGAATTTCGACCTATCAGACAATCACACACCATTGCTGTAAACAAGAATTCCGCTTTGTCTAAGAGAATTGAAGGCATCCAAACACTGGTCATATGTTTTAAACTTCATACGTTGAAACTCCTCTGTCAGGCAAATCTCTGCCACCTATTGTAATGGCATTCAAGGAAAAATCTCATCTATCAAACAGATGCACCACAGGATTATAGATAACAGCACTCGGAAAATCAGATCAATATCCCGTAAACTTCTTATTCCAGTTCCGAATTCATCACTAACATAATCATGTCCTGATAACGTGTTTCTCCAAAACCAATTGGCAAATATCAAATCCCTGTATCTGCTCCACTCCCATTAAACTCCTTTCCTGACACCTGAAAGGTTGAATCCTACCCACCCCTACCTTTAACCTCAACAATGTTCCCCGGATCGGATGATCTCAAAAGCTAAAGTCTCAGTTCTTCACCAAGCCTGCATTAAGGAAGTAAAGATAATCCTTTTCAACCATCTCCTTATGAAGAATTTTATCAGCTTCAATTGCATAAACGTGAAATGTCTTTTCTGCTTAAGGATTATTGTTTCCTAAACCATGATCCATTATGCTAGAACCATAGCTTCTAGCTCCAACATCAAGCAATAAATTACCTATCTTGTGGGAAGCTGCTTATATCAACCATGTGATGAAGATACTTCTATATTATATTCCTTTTCAAAGTATCCAAGGTTTCAATGGTTTCCTTTTCAATCAAAGGCTCAGTCGAATCCTAACAAATTCCTTCTTATATACCGCGGATACATAGCATTTTCCAGTTTGAATAATAATCATTATCAAATTTACTAGCACTCTAAAGTCAGACACTCATTCTTCAAAACAGTTTCATGTATATAAGGATTGAAGATAAACCTTTCTACCACATGCAGCGTTCACTACTTTGAAATCAATGAGATACTAAATCAAGGAATGAATTGAAACTATAACGTATCTTTAGGGTTTGTGAAATGGAAAACCGAAATCTCCATATTTCAGGTCCGAGCAATCTTGCGTGACCGCGACATACCTCGGTGTTCGCCGACTCGGCAATATGACCTTCACCGGAGAACACCAAAATAAAAGCGCGCGCCGTCGCAAACGGAATCCCTCACGCTCCGTGATTCACAGCGGCTTCACTGACTTCTCGATGTTATTTCGACAGCGTATCGGACTGCCCGATTTCCCTCAGCGCGAAGACGTCGCGTCCCGGTGGCGTTTCAATACAAAGCGACTTCGACTCCGCGAGAGGTAACCGTTGGGCGATCAAGTCATGAAAAACGACGACGAGTAGAAACGAACACTGTTAAGCCAAGCTCATTGCTAGTTATAATGCTCCGATTGCGACGATTTCCACGGGTTCCGCCGGAAGAATACTCAACGGAGAGTGGCCGATCACTTCCGGCGATATAGCAAGACTAGTTAGTATATCCGCAATGAGAAGAAGCAGAAACCGGTCGAACGTTGCACGACTCGCCGGCAATGGCAATAAGGTAAGCAAAACCAACGGATGGCGAGGATGAAAACGCCGGAGATAAGTTGAACCGTATCAGAAGATTCCGAACAGAGCCATGCTTGTGGCAGTATGTTCATGGTAGCCGGTTGTGCACTTTTTTTCATAACTGAAAATGTATAAAAATAAAAATGGTGTAAATTAAAAACAATAAAAAAATTTGGAGTTTTGTTTTTGTTTTGTTATTTTAATTATTTATCTGGAGCGAATCTAGCTGAAGTATGGTTAGCTTCCGATTAAGGGTTTTGATTCGATTGGCAATATTGGAAAATAAAGAAAGCGAGGGGTAAAATTGGACCGCAGTTATTGATAGACGAATAAGGTTTGAAGTTTTTTCGTTTCTTCTGCTTTAAATTTGTGTTGGGTATGGAGAAGTGATAGTGAGTCCGTGAAGTCGGAAGAGTGTGACTCAGTGATGGTTGGGTGGGTTGTTTGCAGAAAAAGAGAAAAGAATAATAAAGAAGTTGGAGACTGGTAACCGGAAGTACCGGTGGAGGAAAAGCGGAAAAGCCCAAGCGGATTATGTTTGCGTGGATAAAGGAAATGAATAGGAGTCAGTCTTCTTCTCCTAATTGTATCAGCTTATTGCAACACTCATCTACACCAGGTTGTATGATTATAGAGAGAGAGAGTAAGAGGATTCTAATCACTCTTTCTGGTTCCATATTTGATATAAGAGTTTTCCATTTTTCTTTTTCCTTTAAATAATCATATCTTGCAAAGTTATCGGTCAAAAAACAAAATCTCTGGCACAGTATCTTATATTATATGTTGGGAAAATATTCAATTCTATTTTTGTTCATATATTATTCATTACTATTTAACTTGATTAATAATGTTTTTTGCTATTAGAATATAATTAATGTTTATCCTATTAGAAAATCATCCATCAAATTGGTTATAATATTGTCTTATAAAAAACACTTTTTATATTATTATCAATCATATTTATTAGAGGTTAGTAATATTTAAATTTATCATAACTAATTTCTAATACTATACATTATTACTTTGATTGAATAAACTTTTAGGTATATCAAATCAATCATTTATGAAATATTGAAAGTAATAAGATAAAAATTAAATATTTTAATAATTTGATAGTATGATAACCTTGAATTAATAATATAAAAATTATTTATTTTAATAATGTATAATTAATATTTTAGTATTTGACTATGTCACGATACAATGTACAATTAAAATTTTAAAAAACTAAATTACAATACAATGAATAATAATAATTTTAAATCATAGTCTATTATTATGATTTAAAATCACATTCATTATTATGATCTTAGAAATTTTAATATCCGGGACTAATATAAATAAGAAATAGGAATAATCTAGAATTCAAGATTATAAATTTGAAATACATATTTCTGTTTCAAATTTATTATAAATTATGATGAATAATTTTATGAATAATTATAAATATTTTTAATTTATAATTAGAACCCTATATTGAAATTTTTTTAAAGAATTTAAGAAAGAGCTTTTATCAATGTCTGTAAAATCAAACCGATTATTGAACCCAGTAAATATTAGTTTAAAATTTAAATGGTTATATCATGGTTGAACCGTAATCGAATTGAAAATAATATAAAAATATTTTTTACATTTAATTTGATATATTAGTCATATATTTGTTTAAAAAAATTAACTTTTTTAATGAGATATAGACGTAATAGTCATTATTTTTTTAAATGATAGTTATCGGAAAGTCAAGGGTATTAATTAAGAGTTAAACATGCTCTCAATTTTTTACTTTTTTTTTTATATTAAAGTTTTCATTAATCTATAAAATATAAAATTATAAAATATTTCATACGAACGTGATCATTTAGTAGTTATAATAATTTTTATATATCTAAACACATATCAAAGCTATAATGATAAAGAAGGAAATAAGAAAATGAATTATCTACCTTTTTTTAGTGTAGGTAACTTTAATGTATTTAAAAATAAATTAATGATTAAAATTTATTGATAAAAATTATTTAATGGGAGACAATGATTGTTAAAAGATAAATAAATATAAAAATTTAGAAAACTCATAAGGTAAATAATCTCAAGAACTCGAGCAATAGAGAGAGAAATAGAGATGATATTGACTCATTAATATTTGTAGATAAATACTACATCCTAGTTATTAACTTTGGTTGTTTTTATCCTTAAAAAAATATAGTTTGTCTAATTTAGTCTTTTTTATCTTTCATTTTCACATAAAAATAAATTAATTTAATACATGTTTTTAGATTTAAGAATAGAAAAAAAAAATATTAATTGTATTTTGATATTTTAAACCATCACCATTTTATAAAATAAAACGTTTTTAAGGATGTGCTTCGGTCACAAGTTGAATGGTCAAACAATCTAATTTTTATAACTTTTGGTTTTATATTGTCAGTCAATTATAACGGTTAAATTATTAATAATATTTTGATTTTTGAATAAACATAATTGATCACGATGTATTGATTGTGAAATTTTTTTTACACTTTAATATATGAAAATTAAAGTCTTTAAAAATATTTAGAAATCTATGTATAATCAAATCTATTCTTACTATGTAATTAATAGTTTGTAATACAATAATTTTGATTTTAGTTCTGCAAATGTAAATGTTTTCGTTTTAGTCTCTAATAGTTATTCATGTTAATATTTTAATAATTGAAGAATTAATGACTATAAACTCAATCTCCATAAAATCCCAAAATTTGTTTAAACCGTTACTCATTTTAGTCTTACAAAATATAAGAATTGAATTTTTAGTCAATATATTGTAAAAAAAATTTGTTTTACTTCATGTACGTTTTATATATAATAAATTAGGAATTTGTGTATTGTAATTATTATTATTATTTATTTAATATGTAATAAAAATACTAATGTATGTATGATTATATAATACTATAATTATATATAATTGATTATTCCATTTTTATTTAGAATTCATAAAAAAAAAATTAATTGATTAGCGACAAATATTTGTTCAATGATAATGAACTTCAAAAAATTTTTTGCGTTCATTTTCACAAGAGAAAAATGAAATTAATAATAATATATTATAATTATTCCATTTTATATTAATGGTATTAATAAAATACTAATTTTAACTAAATTAATTTATTGTATTTTGCAAAATTAAAACAGTTTTATTTATTTTATATGAATAAAACTAGATTATTTAATTTTATAAGAATAATTTAACGTTATTATAACTCAATTGTTAAAAACTAACGACGTTAAATATCAGAGACTAAATAAAAATATTTATTTTTTCAATAAGTGAAATTAAAAAAATTTATTTACAAAATTAATTAAATTTATTGTATTTATAAAGAATGATATATTTAAACTTTAAATCTATATAATATTATATTATTATTTATTAGTGGATTATGATTATTGTCAGCGTGTTCAACACCTCAATCATTATTATCGATTACAAAATATTTTTCCATAACCAAGTGTAATGTGTACTATCACATTCATTATTTTCTTTAAAATTAATTTCTTATTTTATTAAATTGTCTGGGAGTTAATGAAAAAATCAAACTTTATCTCATTTAGGTTAATTTAATTTATTAGGTCGGGTGGTTAAAAACTACGACGAAATTTTGGGAATGATCTAAATTAGAATTCTTATTAAAAAAATTGCTAAATTTTATTTATTTATCAACTAAATTTTAAATTTGTTAATCCTCGTTTGTTTAACATTTTTCTATGGACTCAAAAATCTTGTGAATTTTTTGTGAGTCAACCTAAGATATTCAATACTTCTCTATACCTCCACGCTGGACCACAAGTATGTTGTCCGGTCTTCTGCTAATAAAGTAACCTCATTTTCAACATATTTTTTTTGGTCTGTCCTTCAAACAAATTTTTTTTTTATGTATGCTATTGAATTATATGATGAAAGGCATACCTTTATCCTCTTTTTTAATGGCTGAACCATTAGATAATTTTGGCTGCCTTTTTCTTAATTAAAGAATTTGTCGAAATATATCTTTAATTATCTTTGATAACTACCTCAACCAAATTTATATCTTTAATATTGTGTTGGATAAGTTGGCAACATAGCTCTTTTAATAAAAAAAAAATTTAACTTGCTTATTTAGAAGATAATTTCATTCTGATAAAGAAAAAAATCAAATGTTTTACCGTCAATTGTAGGATTAGTCCTATAAAAGATCCAAATAACCTAAGTCGCGAAAATATTTTAGAACGTGTATTTAATCAAAGATCCTAATTATAGTTGGCTAGAAAGAAGAAAAAAAATATTTATGGTCTTTATATACATTGGTTCGTGCGATGCACAATTGAGCAAATTGTGTAGTTAATATTTTGGCTAAATTGTATTTTTGGTTATTCTATTTTAATTTAATCTTGAATATAGTTCTTTATTTTATTTGTCCCCAATTTTAATCCTCAAACAAAATTTAAATCCAAAATTTGATGAAATGTTATTTTTTAATGATGTGCAAAAAAATGATGTATTAGAGTCTATGTAGATTAATTACAGTTAATAATTTATTCTAAATATGAAAATACAATTTTTATTTTAAAACAACATTTAATTACAAAAATAAAAAAGATATGTAATTCCTGTTATTTTTCTTATTATTTTGTGGTTCATGTATAGTTTGTTGTATTATAGTTTCACTAAGGTGATATGTATTCAACGATTTTTTGTTTGTAAGCCACTTAAAATCCACAGAGTTAGGTTAAAAATTAATCATGGGGGTAGTTTTGTAAATCACCTAGTGAATATGTACGTCGGGAAAATTCTACATAGTGAACATGTACGTTGATAAAATTGTCATAGTTTTAGGGGAAATCTACTTCATTATGACAACAATTTTCATATATAAAGACTTCATTTGTTCTTGGTGTCTTATGCTTTTTTCCTGACCTCCCATAGTCAAATAATAAATAGTTTGAAGAATGTTGGTTACACAATAGATACAATTGCAAGCACTAAATGGTGTTTGGGAGATGGCAAAAAAATTATATGTTTGACAAAATCAGTCTTTGTGTAAATGATCTTTTCATTGG
>PGTU02000965.1:0-12210 GCA_002896215.2 Cicer echinospermum
TAATAATAATATTTATTCATGGATTATATTTTCTATATTTGTTTTAAAGTAAAGAAAAAAAATTAATTCTTCTTTTAAAACAATAACGTAATGTGGCGGTATGTGAACGAGACAGATGGACACGACGGTGAAATAATCTGTTAAATTATTTGCTCGTACGTTGTCGGATATGTCGCGACACAAAGGCCACCCACGATTGAGAGTGAGTAATATGGCGCGGCGAGCGAGGATGAATTTCATCCGGCGGTCGAGACCATTAATTCTAATCCTAAAGGTGAAAACATTTATCTGTTGTTATGATTTTTTTTTAGTTATAAAGACGTATTATGAATATTATATTACAAAATGGTGCAATTTATTTTTCTCGGCCTATAAACATCAATTGGTTATATTTTTTTATTATTATTTTTGTGTTGCAAAGAAAACAATTTTAGGATTAAACGATTCTTTAAAAAATAAAAGCTTAACACATGAGTTTACTTTTTACAAACAGGAAAAAAAATATAGAAAGCGAAATAAAATATATTTAAAAAAAAGATGCAAAAAACAAAACAAAAAACTAATAAGCAGAAAATTAGAGAAAAAAAAGATAAGAAAAATGATACCTTACTCTTGAATTGTTGTTTTACTAGACCGATTGTTTCAAGATCAGATTTTCTTCTTCTCTTTTGCCTACTAATCTCTCTATTTTTTATGTGCTCTCAATTTATGTTTCGAATTATGTCCCCCTTTGTCTTCTTGTGGCCGACTATTTATAGACTTTTGGTATAGATTTCAAAAGACAAAAGAATAATTGTCAATTGATTACCATTAATCTATTTTTGTTGGTTTCTTTTCTTTTAATTGGCCACAATTATACCGATTCTTATTGCTATTGATTCATTTCTTCGGTTTTCTTTTCTATTCAATTGATCACCATTATTCTGATTTTTATGACCATCAATCAATTTCTTTTCGGTTTTTTTTCATTTATTTTGATCATCATTGCATCGATTTTTATGACCATCAATTCATTTCTTTTCAATTTCCTTTATTTTTATTTCTTATTATTATTTTTATATTTTAGAAAATAGTCTGAACAAGAATTAGAGGCAAACAAGAACCGAAAACACTTGTGATTGTTAAAAGCTTATATCCCTAATTATTTATTTTTATTTTTATATTTCTTCACATATAATTATATATTTATTATTATTATTATTATTATTATTATCATTATTTCCTTTTTAATAAAAAGTAAAAATCGGACAAAATTAGGTGTCAACAACAAGGTTCTTCATGTACATAATTATTTTCATCACAAGTATGCAAGACAGTAATATCAATCAAATTAGAATGACTATTTTTACTATTGACATAATCTAGTTATATAGGTTCAAGAAGGAAATTAAATGTGCCCAAATCACCGCAAGAGTACAGATCACTTTAGAAGAATCATTACTAGATAAGTATGGAAAAATATTTTCATGAAAAATAACATGTCTAGAAACCAGAATTTCCCTAGTATGTAAAACATTAACAAATAAAGCCTTTAGTGCCAAATTTATATCCAAGAAATAAATTGTTCTAGATGAGGATCTAATTTATTCCTATGTTGTTGCAAAGTAGAAACAATAAAAGAGATCCAAAGACTTTCAATTCATTAAGATTAGGGAGGTGTATTATAAACAACTCAGAAGATAAATGGATGATGATGGTAATCTATTAATGAGATAAATGACATGTTTGATAGAAAAAAGACCAATTTTTGTGGAAGATTAGCATGAAAAAGGAAGAATCTAGTAACATTTAAAATATGTCTATGTTTTCTTTCCACAAACATAGTTTTATTGTGAGTTCAACACTTAATGTTTGATGTAGAATTTCAAAATTTTCATAAAATTCAGGATACAAGAATTCAACACCATTATCAATTCCTAATAACTTGATAACTTTGTCAAACTAGTTTTTAATTAAAACAACAAAATAATGCATTAACTTTCGAGTTTCAAATTTAGCTTTTCATAAGATAAATTCAAGTGTGTGTCTAATACAATCATCAACAATAGTTAGAAATTTTTTATGATCATGAATAGAAGAATGGGACAATGGTCCCCCAAATATTGATATGAATCAAATCAAAAGTGTTATCATATATAGCATTACTAGCCGAAAGGGTAATCTTAGATTGTTTGACAAATATCAATAGTCACAAATTTTATTTTATTGTAACTCACATATGAAAAATGTTTTACAAATGAGAGTAAGAACATTATTAGAAGGTGTGTCCTAATCTAAGATGTTAAGATCAAAAGTAGCATATGACATTCTAAAATCAATAAAAAGTTGAATTTTTTTTAACCCATTGTAAAAATATACAGTTCTTGATTGTGTAGTCATAACAGTATTTCCATTGGCAATGTAACACGAATTGTTTAATTCATGAAAAGTAATAATTTTTTGAATACAAGTGACGATGTAAGTAGCACCAATGTAAGAATCCAATAGTTTGGAGAGATATTATCTAAAAACAGAATTATGTTGATTAGAGAAACTCCCACAATTTGAAAATTTGATTTGTAAGTTTGGATTGATTTCCTGAAGAGAAATCAAATAGTTGAAGTAAATTTGAGTTGATTAATTTGGTCAACAATGCATTGAAAGACATTATCATCAGGATGGATTCGATTTAGGATAACTATGATCTTTAGGAGTAGTCTCAGAATCATCATCAGTGATTGAAGAATTAATATATTTGGTATTCTTGTATCCAAGATAAGTATCTAGGGTGGGAAAAGTGTGTTTAAAATAGCAATGATAAACAATGTGTCATAGCCTATTGCAAAAAGTATATTATCATTGAGGACCTCTGCCTCTACCCCCACCAGATCCGTGACCCTTACCACGTCCTGAACCATTTCTAGAATTAGCGTTAGAAGTTACTATTGTTGGAAGAGTTCATTAGAACCTTGACATCAACAACGAAAGACCAATAATTTGTCGTTCTTGTTGTAAAATTCAAGGAAATGTTGTTGTTATACCCGAAAGAGGAACCATCATCAGAATATGAATTTTTACCGTATTAACAATTATCAATGAGACCCTTTAAAAAACAGGTGAGGCTTTAGAGAAGATAACTAAAACTAATTTTTGTAAACTTCACTCAGAAGGAATTAGATAAGAAAAATCGGTGACGGGTCTTAAAATCTCTAACTCCTCCCAAAGAAACTCCATTTAGTAAAGAAATCAGAGATTGATTTAATCATCCTGTTTAATAGAGTGTAAATCTTGAAGAAAGACTAGAAAAACGAAAAAATGGTCTCCTTTAGAAAATGATTTATTAGATGGTCCCATAAACTTTTAAATTCTCAATGTGTATAGATACTTTTGAGCAATAGAAGGAGATATAGTACGAGTTAATCCAAACATCAAATAATGCATTGTTTTATGCCAGCATTGATAACTTATTCATTGATGAATTTCGCTTTGTTATTAGAGATAACACACGTCTGGCATCAAAAGGTTCCAGTGTAATAATTCGACTCTTGGTAAAGTTTGATTTATGAGCAACGCACCCAATTTTTGCCTGGATGAAGATAATACATCGATGTTGAATGTGATTCATCTTGAGAAATAGTTCTGGAATTGAGGGATGAAATAAAAAAATCAGCCATCAGAGTTAAGTGAATGAAAGGAAAAAGAATAGCAAAAACGAGAAAAAGAAAGAACATTAGGTCGTCGTTTTTTTTATTTAGAATTTAGAGATATTTGACAAAATTGAGTTTGAAAGTAGAGAGAGAAGAAAAAGAAACTTCTGATAATATAGTGGATATTATTTTACTAAATATACATTATTATAATTGAGAAATGAATATAACATGGGCTTAATTATAATAATAGCTCTATAAACATAGAATGAACAAAAAAGTCTGAGACTATAAAAAAAATAACTACAAACAATCCAAAAATGATAAACCCTAATAAACTCACTTGATATTTTGTTAGTGATATTTCATCCGGGTTGTACCATCTAGAACAAAACATCGATGCTATTCTGTTTTGTTTCAACTAGTATCCATCTCACTTTGTTGATATAATATTCTCTCTTCAAATATTGTGTGACAATCATTTCTTGGCATATTGTCAGTGACTCGAGCAACCATCAATCATTGACAGCTAAAATTTCATAATAGATCTAATTATTTATCAAACCAAAAACTTCATCTTCATCTTCATCCTTAACTGACTTCGTTCCTTCATGTATGACCTTTGGTCTATCTTACTCAAACAACTATTTCATTGTGTAACTGAAATTTGATTTACTAATTTTGACATGAAATCTTTGCATTAATTGAAATATCCAATTTCATCTAAGGACAAAATAACTGAAATTTGATTAAATAAGTTCTGAATACAGAAAATTTCAAGGTTAAATTTTAAAGTTAGATTTCGGTGTCAAATGTCATATATTATCATATTTCACTAAGGTGTGCTACTTACTATATAATCACTACTAGAAAATGCAAAATAAATAATTTGAAAGATATATATATCAACCAATAAGCATCAATATATAGATAAAACGGAATTAAAACATTATTATGATGAGCCATTAATTCTCTAAGCTAAAAATTAAGTGTTTGAAATCCATAATGATCAGAGTAAAAGGAGAGAAAAGATGGAAACATTATTCCTTGAAAAAAATGAAATTAAAAAGCAATAAAGCCAATTTAAGATGCATATTGGCTTTGAGATTAGTGACTCGAGAAGCATAGTGATTGGCAAATGAAATCAGAATGCTTGTCCTATCAATATCTGGCTCACCACCCAACATCCTAGATAATCTTCATCACTATGTAAATATCCTTCCTCCTCTGCCACTACCTTCCAATTGCTCGATATCTCATTATACTTGACGAAAAACAAGATTTGAATAAGCTTATATAATGAGTTAGAAAGATGTTTTTTATGCACCCATATTGAGTCTTAAATAATAATAGGCACTTAACATCACCTTCAATAGCTCCTACGTGTTTGAAGAGATATTGAAACAAATACTTGAGCTATAAGATTCTAAGTCGTGTTCTGTATTTATAGCAGGGGAAGCACATGGTTACAAAAGATAGTATATTGTTTCATATCAAAAAGTAAGGATTTGTGCAATGACACGCAACATATGAAGTGACACGCATCTATTTCTTCCTAGGTTGTAATGTGTTCACAATGTTAGCTTTTGTTATTATTATCAAATTGTTCACTACCGATTGAAGATGCTTCTTTTCTGCCACTTTCCTTACATATAATGCCTACAGAATCATGAGAATGATGCTTACTTACCTCCTAACTTTGTTCAACCTTTTTGCATATAATGTTGGACTATGATGGTTTGTTAACATTAAATTTAGTGTGAATTGAATCTCACGCTTCACTAGAGTCAGAAAAAAATTTTCAAGCCTAAAAAAGTGATAGAAATATATACATATTATCTACCAATAAATATTATGTTGACAATAGAATTCAATCTCAGATTCTTAATTGTGAAATTTGAGTTGAATTCCTTATTAATTGGATCAACCTGTATTCATTTAATATTAATATATGTTTATATATAATAATATATATATTCATTAAAAAGCACAATTTCTTCTATGAATTATTTTTATTGATTGAAATGAAATTCAAATGTTTTGTGCCATATTTTTTAGGTCCCACATAAATAAATATGGTAGAATTTACAACCTAAGCATTAGTGAAGCAAAGGATACATTTATTCTTGTATCGACTTGTGTCTTCTCTTGGGCCCAAACCCAACCCATACGAGTAAAGCAGCCCAACCTAAGCATCATTTATCATATTACTAAATAGGCTAAATTACATTTGTGGTCCTTTAACTTAACTTCAGGTAACGTTTTAGTCCTTTATCGTTTTTTTTTCCCGACTTGGTCCTTTATTTTAATTTTAAGTGACAATTTGATATTTTATGTTTTAAAATTTCAACAATGATATCCTTTTTATACAAAAATTCAAAAAAAAAATTCAATCAAAACTCATAAAATTAATTATATTCTTCAATATAATACAAATTTCATCAAATTCGTAACGCCAAATCTTCAAATAAAACTCATATTTTCATACTTTATTGATATTTTTAGGAATAAAGGACCAAGTCGGGAAAAAAAAAAAAGATAAAAGGACTAAAACGTTACCTGAAATTAAGGTTAAAGGACCACAAATGTAATTTAGCCTACTAAATAAATTAAACAGCATTTATAAAAAAAAAAAAAATCAATTAAACGACATATATCACAACTTCACAAGCACCGCTTATTCTAATCGATTATAAATTTTATAATACTATTTCTAATTGATTAAGGCCGTGTGAGTTTCAATCCTAATTGATTAAGAGGGATCTTTTATCTATTTTAAGTTCTATCCTATCTATCAATTAAAGACTTCTAAACTTTCGGTCTTAATTGTCATGGTACTAAGCAATTGCGACTACCTATCAATAAAGTATGCCATAATCTTACTTAGAATGTCACTCAATGTGCCCTTGAAATCTCTTTATTTAGTTCTTCGTCCTTAGGGTTATTAGCTTTGGTGTATGTAACAAAGGCTTGGATCGTTGGAATTTTATCCCTGATTTATTAGAAGATGACTTTTATAGCAATATAAATTGTCTTCTTAATTTGTAATTTGTGTTTAAGGAGATTTTTATTTGGATTTGACTTTAAACATTTAATATTGTCTAACTTATTGGATTAAATGACAAAAACGATTTAGGTAGAGTCAATTCACCACACAGTTTGTTGTCCAATCTAAACATGTATATATGATAATTCTTTTCTTTTGTAAAATTGATCAATTTGAACGTAATTTAGAAGTTTTTGAAACAATAAAAAGAGAAAAAACCACGTTACATATATATTAGCAAATAAAGATAGCTTAATTTTATAAAAGTTTGTCTAAAATATCATCATGGCCTGCACGGCCAATATGACTAGTGTTAATGTTTAGGAGGCCAATCTAACCTCAGTTTACAATGACAAATGACAACTCTAACTATATGATTGTCAAGATTTTGGTACCAACTTAGTTGGAATATTAAGTGTGAATAAAGAGGTTTTTATATTAGATGAAATAAAAGAATTTTGAAAATAAATAGAGATGACACGTGTTAAAGTTTTGGTTGGTGGAAAAAAAAACTTCCACTAAATTGATATATCAATATGAATAAGAGTCTTATATTAAATAAAAAAAATGAATGTTATGCACGCAATAAATAAAACATCATATTTTTAGATAACTCAAGGTTAATAGTATATCAATTAGTTATATCAGTATTTTCCTCCTTAAATAGAAAAAGAGCCATATATCCAAAAACTCTTAAGAATTATGTACTAGAATTGGTGTTCAACCCACTTATTAGTTTCTCTAATTAACAGAATTCTAACATTAAAATTATGTCTATGATACCTTTAGAACACCTTTACTCTGCCTGAAAAAAAAATTACTTAGGAATAGCTATAGCTATCATGTACCTCTATAAAATTGTCGTTCATCTACTTAAGAATCAATCAATGAGAGTGATTTCATTCACTTCCTCAATTTCTTTCATATAGTCATTATTCATAAAAATTGATGCATTGGAACACGTTGAAAAATTCGAACATTAATTGGATAATTGCCAATTTGTGCCCCTCTCTGCTTTCTTTCCAATCATATCTTAGATATACAGGAATCATGGATAACTATCAAAACATCTTAATTGGCTACATAGTCTTTTTCCCAAAAGGTTTATATTTTAAATTTCAAAATTACAATACACGGTCATGTGCTTATCTAAATGTCCCATCTAAATTTGGCAATTTAATCCAAATTTTAATTAATTCTTTCTTCTTTCAAATATGATTACATAATATATGTCAATATCCAAAAACAATTAATTTAAACGGATTTCAGTTAAGATGTTAGGATGTCGCACATAGTTACAGAATTCTCACAAACTCTTCACAAACTGCGAATTTGGACTTGCAAACCGGTTCGCGGTACTTTTACGACTTTGGTCTGTTTGTGATGGTTCTCATCTTAATTCGTCCGTTTCAAGATTTTTTATTTTCAAACAAAAAAAAATTAAGACATGTAGAAGGAAGATGAACATAACAAGTGAGAAAGAGAGAGAAAAAAAGCAACCAGGAAACAAAATTAGTACTCCGGAATATGTATAGCTATCTTACTAGCGGTTATATATTATAAGTAACTTTCCAAATTTTTCTTAAGGCTTGGTTTAATTGGGAGGTTTGGGTACCAAAGACCAAATATTAATTCATTTAAAATACAAAACTTCCTTTAAAAAAAAGAGAAAAGAATAATGTAAGATATATTTCTTTCATATTTTTTTTAAATTAATGATTTAATAATATGTAATTTTTAGTCTTGATTAAATAAAAAAACATTAGTAACATTAATTAATATATTAACTATATATCTCACGAACTCAAACGTACCAACTTTGTATGCCTCCCACGTACCTGATTCATCTTAAATAACGAATCACGTAACCAAATTTGTACCACGTACCAAAACAAATTGCGAACCTTATAATTATAATGTCGCATATAGTCACACACATCTCATAAATTTTAAGATAGATTTTAATTTTTTGTTAAACAAAATTTCATGTGACTCCATTCACAAAATTGTGAGATCACTGAATTCAGATCCCAATGAAATTATTTTAGTACGGTCTTAACATTCTTTCTAAACATGAGATGAATAGATGCTTATTCCATCCGGATGCTAAGGAATTTAGTTATTGGAAGCAACAGTTTCAATTCTGACTAAGGTAATTTCACAACAAATTAATAAAATATGCTCTTTGCCTAAAATTACCACATTTTTTTCAAAATAATAATATCAATAACAGAGGACCTGTATCAGCCCAATATATAATTTTTGTCTAGCTATCTTACTTGAACAGATAACTTCAGATCAGATTCAATGCTTGAAGAGGTGCACGTTTTTCTGGTTAAAAAAAAAAAAGAGGGATAAGTAAGAATATGAAGTGTTATATAAGAGAACATATGATTCCAAGTGTCCAATAAATTTGTTAAATTTCATGCCATGTAGGGAAAAAGTGAAACTTCAGTGAATTGATAGTTATCTGTACACCACCTTATAGAATAGGTATATTTTAGTGTATATTTAGAATTAAAAAAAAACATTTATAATCTTAAATCCTAAAATTATAAGGGTACGATAATTTAGAATTTTAAATTTATGAAATATTAAAGTTGTTGTCTTAAATTATTTAATGTCAATCGAAATAATTTTTGAATTTTTTAACTAATAAGCGAAAAATTCCATAAAATCAGTGACGGTATAAGTATCTTGATTCACTTATAACAATTTAGTTATCACACACTTACAATTTATCAACCAAAAATGATAATTTACACATAAAAAAATGTACTCCATTACATAATTTTAGGGGTTTAGAATATGTAACATTGAAGTTATGATGAAAGAAAAAAGGAAGCAAAACATTCTTAGCTTCACAAAATCGCAATGATTCATTATAATTTTAGCACATCAATTATAAAATAAAACATGCACTTAAATTCACCTTCAAGATGAATACTTTGATAATAGTTCTCGTAAGGGCAACTTAAAATAGGAGGAGAACCATCAAATTAAATTTTACAACAACAATAAAAAGTTTTACAAATTACACTCCCTAGATGTGAAGCAATATAAAGGTGGATAAGGGTATTTAAATATGATAGTGGTGGCAGTGTGCTAAGGATTAGTTTTGATTGATGATTGTTATTCAATTGAATTCCACTCCTCTTCATTTCATCCTGTAGGGGTCACAAGGGGAGTGCATGGATCATCAAATTGGGTTTAGGGTGTTCGTACGTAGTGCCACTTGGGTCGTTTTTAAGACAAAAAAATCATATGATCTAAAAATAAAATCACAAACTATTCGGATCGGTTTAGATGACATGTTTAAAAACATTCGATACAATCCAATCTAATTGCACGCTATTTAATTTGTATTGGATTTTTGAATTTTTTAAAAAACCAATTTGTAAGAAAAATATTATAATAGTATTTATAAAAACACCGATATTCATACCATATTTATGAAAAATAAAATTTATAATATAAAAAATTAATATTATGGATAACAATTGATAGATAATGTTGAAATATATAAAAATAATAGAAAAAATTAAATTAAATAAATAAGTATTTATAAAAAAATAAATTAAAAACATAAGTATTATTAAAAAAAATTAAAAACAACAAATAATATATAAATGCAATACATTATACTAAAACAAAATAAATAAGTATGAAAATTTATGTATGTGATTTGGTATGGTTCAGTTTTGAAAAAGGAATCTGAAATTTGATATGAGATTATTGGTACATTTTACAAAATATCATCCAATAAGATTCAATTTCGTATAGTTTTCGATTTTTTTGGGATCAATTTAGAGTTTTACTTTAGATCAGTTTGGATATGAACCATCCATAATTTGTCTTAGAGCAAAATCTATGAATCATTTCATTTTTTTTTTGAACAAGACAAAAATGAATTTATTAAATAAAAATTCTAATCACAAGAAGTGTTTAGAACAAGAACAAAAGGAAGTTTACAAATGTTTCTGTTGTATGAACAAAACAAAACAAAACAAAAACATAAACTAAACTACTCAAACAAGAAGCAAAACAATTAACCACAAGTGATGTCAATATACTCCAAGGGTTGAGAGTACCAATCATTATACCCATAACAAAATCCTTTTACATGCAATCTGATCTACCTCCATGCTAAAAGTTTAACCTGTTCAATAATAAGATTTGTATTCAAAAAATGCAAACGAAAAATCACCTCATTTCTTGATTTCCAAATCAATCACGTCAGTGCAAACCAAATTAAATTAATTATTTGACGCATTATACAACCGCATTAAGAAAGGTCATCAAATTTGTTAGCGTGATTGATTGCATCCATATGAAACACACCTGATAGTCCAAACTAATTCAAAACACCATATCACACAGATCCAAAAATAGGGCACATAGAAAACAAATGACGGGCTGTTTCAACTTCCTGCAAACTGCTACACATTGTTGATCTTCAAAAGAAATGATTTCACGGAGAAACAAATTATCCTTTGTAAGCAACCTATTTTGTAACAACCTTCATACAAATAATGATACTTTTGATTGGGCAAGAGGATGTCACACTAGGTCTTAAAATGAAGGTGCGGTGACACCGGCGACAAACTCATCCCGTAGTACAAAATATGCCTCATTTCCTGAATACTATCCTCCTTGCGTATTATTCCATGACCACTTATCTGCTACATTAACTTGCAAATGAACGTTAGCCAATAAAATCCTACACTGCTCCACTAATTCCTCCTCCCACACAAACAATTGTCTCCATCATCTCCACCTTTGAAGACCCTCAAGTCACAACATCTCTAACATAACTTCTACAATGAATCATTTCATTTATATTTTTGTCAACATTCATTTGCATTCAACATGGGACATCTAATTCACACTTGAGATCGACTATTTTCCTTTCAAGTTTGAGTCCATCCATTCGTTAGGGTATGATGCCCCTCAAGTAGAAGCAATCTTTTTCATCCCTATAATCATGAAGCGTCTGATTGAGAGACCATCATATTGGACTAAAGCAACCACAAAAGTGATTTGGTCTTCATATTTTCACCCTAAATCTTACGGCATTGATATATTAATTTTATAATTTATATGTTTGTTCAACAACTATTTTTCTTCTAATGTGGGACATCAATTTGGTCAAACCAGACAATCCAATTCGATTTTGATTACCTTGACACAAATACACTCTAGAGCACCAATCCTTCCGAACATTCCTAATGAAGATGTGACATCAACAATTCACTTTTTATTTTGTGTAAAAGGAATTTATTGTCCATGGAAGTATAGGACGTTGTTAGTTTGATCCCTGATTCAACAAAAAGCCCAAATTAGTCATCGAATCGTTAAAATGTCAATCAATTTAGTCATTGATATTATAACGGTCATGAACTATATTGAAAATATATTGTATCTTTCAGATATTTTTATGATATTTAGTTGTATCTTTCAAATTTTTTTTTAATTGTTTGAAAACTAATTTATATTTTTTTGCTGAGTTAGTGACCAAAATGATAACATCTTATATTT
>PGTU02000970.1:0-14721 GCA_002896215.2 Cicer echinospermum
TCCGATCCTAAGATTTCATTCGATTCTTTGGACGATTTTTCTTACCCACCTGACTAAATCAAGAACGAAAATCAGTAATTTTCGAACAAAACGATGGTTAGGTTTGAATCTTAACACGGAACCTGTCAAACAACAATTATTAATTTAGTAGGAGAAGAATGGTACAAAGGGTCTCTCGGTCCTTTGATTTTCCCTACCACCCGACAAAAAAGGACCCAAAATTAAGTATTTCGGGACCCAAACGCGGGCTTCAGTGTTTAAATTTGGCGCGGGACCTAAAACACACGGGTTATACATTATTTTGAGGATAAGGAATGCTATAAGGTCTCCCGTCCTTGCTTTCATCTGGAGACTTTTCGGATCATATTTTCACTATCTAAAATGGACTGGAATCCATATTTTCAGACCACAAACGAGTACTGTTAGTGTTGAATTTTTTACATTGGACAACCCGAAATACAGTTATTTAAATTAGAAGAAGATGCTATAGGTCTCTTGGTCGCGATTTCATTCTGTCTATTTCGGGGGATTTTACGTACCTACTTGACCAAGAATGGACCAAACATTTATTTTCGGACATCGTGGCTTAGGAATTTTGAAATCTAACTTCATAATTCCCAATACACTTTATATGATTTTGAGAGAGAATGTTATCAAAGTGTCTCCGGTCCAATCGATTTCATCTGGGTATTTTTGGGTAATTTTCGTTACACTAACTAAATGGCCGAAATTCGTATTTTTGAAACAAAACAATACTAAGTGTTTTGAACCACATAAGAATCGGAAACACAATTATTGAATTTAGAGAAGAATGCTATCAGAGGATTCTCCCGGTTCCTCGGTTTTCATCTTCACTTTTTCAGGTGATTTTCTTAAATCACCCGACATTAAAAATGCACTGAAATCCGTATTTGTTTGAAAAATTGATTCCAAGTGTTTGGAGAAATCTCTAACGTTGTTACCTTGAAACTCAAGTTTATAAATTTTGGAGAAGATGATATAAGAGGCTCTCCGGTCCTCAATTTTCCTCTGGATTTTCGGAGATTTTGTTACCACCCACAAAAAGATCGAAATTCCTATTTTCAAACAAGAAAATTGCTAGTTGATTCGAATCTGAAGGCAGAACCCGAACTCACTTATAAAATTTAGGAGAAGAATTGTAAAGGGTCTCCCTTGGTCCTCGATTTCTCTGGTCTTTCGGGGTGATTTTCGTGCACACAATGACTAAAATGGACGAAATTCAGTATTTTCGAACCAAAACGATGGGTTTAGTTTTGAACATCTGTCGCGGGGAAACGCGAACACCATTAGAAAATTTGTGGAGAAGATACTTATAAAGGTCTCCCGATCCTCGTTATTCATCTTGGACTTTTGGCAATTTTTCGTATCATCTTCTAAAATGAACAAATTGCTATTATTCTAAACAAAACGTATGGTTAGTGTTTGGAAATTGACACGGGAAACCAGAACACAATTATGAAATTCTTGGAGGAGAATTCTATAAAGGTTCTCGGTCCTCATTTCATTTTCTGACTTTTCGGGCGGATTTTTGTAACCCCCCAAGAAAAGACTGAAATCTGTATTTTCAATCCGGACGAGAGCTAGTGTTTAAAATCTGGCGCGGAGCTCGGATAACAATAATAAATTATTTAGAAGAATGCTATAACGGTCTCTCAGTCCTCGATTTCATCTGGAGTTTCGGGCGATTTTCGTACCACCTTACTAAAATGGACCTAAATTCGTATTTTTCGAAACCAAGGGACTATTGGCTAGTATGTTTGGAAAATCTTGACGCCGTACTTGAAACAAAGTATCATTTTAGAAAAGAATGTGAAGGGTGTCCCGATCCACATTTTATTTGGACTTTTTAAGAATTTCGTTTACTTACCCAACAAAAATTGAACTGAAAATTCGTATTTTCGGACCACACGATGGCTAGTGTTTAAAATTTGAGTTAGAGCCCGAAAATTGTTAGTAAATTTTGAGAGAATGTTATAACGGTCTCCTGGTCCTCGATTTCATCTGGGACTTTTCCGGCGATTTTCTAACACCCCCAACTAAAAGGAACGAAATTTGATCTTCAAACCCAAAACCAAGTTTATGTTGAATTCTGGCGCATAACGTGAAACAATATATAAATTTTGAGTGAGAAGAAATGTATAAGGGTCTCCAGTCCTCGATTTCATCTGGATTTTTTGTGACGATTTCGTACCACCCGACTAAAATGGCCAACATTGATATAAGGGACTCTCGTGTCTTCGATATTCATCGGGATTTTCGAGCGATTTTTGTACCACTCGACAAAAAAGGACCAAATCAGTATTTATCATACCAGATGATGGCTACAGTTTGAGATATGCCGTAGAACCCGAAACACTGTTATAAAATTTGGAGGAGAATGCTATACGGGTTCTCCCAGTACTCAATTCATTTAGATTTTTGGGCAATTTTTTGTACCACTCAATAAAAATGGACCAAAGTCCGTAGCTTTCGGACCAAAACGATGGTTAGTGTTCGAATATAAGATGCAGAACCCAAACGCATTTTAAATATAGGAGAAGAATGCTATAAGTGGTCTCCTGGTACTCGATTTCGTCTAGACTTTTCAGGCGATTTTTGTATCACCCGACAAAAATCGATCGATGGCTAGTGATTTGAAAATCTGGCGTGGCACCCGTAACACAATTATAAATTTGGAAAAGAATGCTATATAATGGGGTCCTGGTCCTCGATTTCATATGGAGTTTGGGCAATTTTCGAACCCCTCGACAAAAAGGACCAAAATCAGTATTACAAAACCAGACGAAATTAGCGCGGAACCAGAAACACAGTTTATAAAATTTAGGTGAAGAATTCTATATAGGTCTCCCGATCCTCGATTTCATCTGGACTTTTCGGGCGATTTTTAGTTACCACCCAAAAAAATGGACCAAAGTCCGTAGTTTCAGACAAAACGATGGTTAGTATTTGAAAACCTGACGCAGAACTCAAAACAGAGTTATAAATTTAGGCCAAGAATGCTATAAGGTCTTCTGGTCCTCGATTTCATCTAGACTTTTCGGCGATTTTTGTATGACCCGACAAAAAATGGACCGAACTCCGTATTTTCTTACAGACGATGGCTAGTGTTGAAATCTGGCGCAGAACCTGAAACACAGTTATAAATTTGTAGAAGAATGTTATAATGGTCTCCGGGTCACGAATTTTCGGATGAATTTTTGTACCACCCGACTAAAATGGACCGAAATTGTATTTCGACAAGACGATGGGCTAGTGTTTCAATCTAACGCGGAACCCGAAACATAGTTATAAATCCCCCGGTCCTCGATTTCATTTTGACTTTCGGGCGACTTTCGTCCCATCACGATAAATAGACCAACATCTGTATTTTCCGAACTAGCGATGGCTAGTGTTGAAATCTGGCGCGAACCCGGACAAAGTAATAAATTTTTGGGGAAGAATGCTTATATGGTCTCCCGGTCCTCAATTTCATTTGGACTTTTTTGGGCGACTTCGTACCCCTCGACAAAAATGGACCAACATCTGTATTTTCAGGCGATTTTCGTACCACCCGACAAAAATAGACCGAAATTAGGTGGTATGAAAATTCCCGTATTTCATCTAGACTTTTCAGGCTATTTTCGATCACCCGACCAAAAATGGAATGAAAATCGTATTTTTAGACCAAATGATGGCTAATGTTCAAAATATGACTCGAAACACAATTATACATTTAAGACAAGAATGCTTTTTAATTATTACATTATTTGACAACTCTATTTTATTAAATATAATTATTATATTCGTTTTAGGATTTAAGGTTTAAGGTTTTGGGTTTGAGGTTCGGGTTATAGTATATAGGGTTATCTTCATTGCAAAATATTACTACAAAACGAACATAATAATAACATATAATGAAATATAGTTGTCAATAAAGATGTAATTATTACTTTATTTGAAAATAATATTTTATTATATTTTATTCTAATCTTCTTTATTAAATGTTATTATTATCTTCGTTTTGTAATTGTTCTTAATAAACAAAGATAAAATTCATATTGCCACGCCTAAAAGAGTCGTGGTAACATATTTTTAGCCACAATTATTTTACAGTTAGCCATGGCTAAAATCGTATTAAATGATAAAATGAACAAATATTTTGTTTTGGCATTTGCTACAGGTCCACCGTGGCTAAATGTTTTTTTTTTTTTTAATATCAATTGCAGGTTTGTTCCTGTTTTTGTCATACCTTTCTAACAATAGAGTCAAACCAAACATTGTAATATCAGGAAGACATCATTAACCAATATAGCAAAAATAACTAATTAACATTCTAAAACCATCATTAATATAAAAGTATAAAATAGTTTATACCAACAAAAAACAGCTAGTTAAACTAATAAAACATACAAAAAAAATTTGACGACATCAAAATAGTCTAGAGCAAAACCAAAACAATCCACTAAACATCCATTCCTTCCATTTGCAATCCGAATAGCAACATATTTCTTCCATTTGTAGTCCAAAAATCAAGACGACCTTTACTCCTTAATTATCAGAATCAGAACCTGTCAATTCAAAGCATAAAATAAATATTTTGTTTACTAACTAATACTAATGAATGAGTATCATTTTAATAATATCAATCACTATGTCAAAAAATAGAACATGATATTTGCTAGTGACTTAAAGTATAGATCTAAGTGCAAAAACTCTTATTAACTTCAATTTCTATATATTATAAGAAATTATATTACTAAGGTGAAGGAAACCTTGGTTGAAAGTAGGTAACTCATCACCAAATTTTCTTTGCATAAAATTAAGTAGAACTTTAAGTTGATCTTGTGTTTGTGAAAGTTGCTCCTTAGTCTCTTCATATCCATTTAGCTTTTCTTTCAAAGTGTGCACTTCCCTTTGTAACTCCTCAACATTTTTTTGGCTAGAGCTACCAACACTCTCAAATTGCGTGAAATATTTGCCCGTCTTGAAAACACTCGTGGGACAAACACCAACACCTAAACCACACACTCGACCTGAATGTTCAGCTCTGTACACTTTGCCAATGACATCATCTGGATATGCATTAATCTTTGATGGAACACCTTCAGTGGCAACACGTTCTTGATCTTGAGACAAGTTCTCTGATATCTTTTCCTAGTAGAGAAATAAAAGTCAGATAAATTTTTACCATACTAGCAGGTAGCAAATACTTTATAAACAATAGCAATGTTATCATTTTTACTTACTGCAATGGATTTTCCTTCCTCATTCACATAGTTTCCATTCTTTTTAAGCAAAGTTGACAACATAACCTCAACACGACATACAGGTCTATTCAATTGTAGCTCCTAAGATATTAATAAAATATAAATCAATATCAAACTTCCATATACAAATACTTTAATATATTACAAAAAATAATAGTTATGGATTTAACTTACCATATGACGAGCTCTTCTTGCGTTGCTCATACTACCCCCAACATGTGAGACTTTAAGCATCTTTTCGATTTTTCATATTTTGCTCACTTAGTTTCTACAATTTTTCAATGCTAGTCAATATATGCATTTTAATATAAAAATATCAATGTACTTTGTTTACTTCATTTGTGGTTTTTTATAGTAATTAACAAAAGCAATCCAATCATTTTCAGGCACAAGAGGATCAATAGCAAGTAGGTCTTCCTTACTTTTTGTTAGGGTAGAAGTATTTACATCGTAACTTATATTTATAGGCCTTCCATATTTCTCCTAGGGTTGCCCATGTCCATTTGATACCAGCAGCATAATCATACATGAAATGATCCTTGCAAGATTATATTAAAATACTCTATACAATTATTCAATCATCTCTATCCCTACAACTATTACGATCTTCCTAAACATTTGTTTCATCATTTTCTTGTTCATTGACATCGTCTCGCACTAATTGTAGTTCTTCAATATTCCCAACATTTTGCTCACAAAAAGGTATGTCTTCCATTATTGGCTCTTGTGATTCCATAAGGTTTCACTTCTCCCATATCATATATATCTCTAGGCTTCATTGCAGAATTTGAAAAGGCAAAATCCAAAAATTGTTTTACTCCATTTAAGAACTCTTTTGAGTTCAATGGTTTGTCAATCCAACTCTTATCAATCATAGTTGGATGAATCTGTTTTCATATTTGAATAAAATTTATTAAGGCCTTTAAGGTATCAAATAAGAATATAAAGAAATTAAATTTTACTATTATACAATCATAAACTTGCCAACAAGAAAATACTAGAAATTTTTAAGGTATACAATCTTAAATTATTAATCATAAATTATTAATTATAAATTATTAATCATAAATTATTAATTATAATTTATTAAGGCATTTAAGGAATTTAAGGCATTTAACGTATACAATCATAAATTATTAATCAGAAATTATTAAGGCATTTAAGATATACAATCATAAATTATTAAAGCATTTAAGTATAAAAATTGTTTTCAAGAAGCTTGCCAACAATAGAAAATTTGCCATCAAGCGTGCAGTAACCGGCATCCTTTTTTTTTTACACCTAACGCCAACTTAAATTCACCAAACCAAGGGCCAAAAATCTGATAAATAGAAGGAAACAAATCAGCGGACGACTTGACTATATATTGTACAGGTCGGATGTTTCCGTGAGCAGTAGGCAGGAGATCTCCCTTTAGTGATTGAATTTTTTATGGTGGTCGCTTGTGAATTCAATTTTGAAAACTAGATCTCTCCTTTGAATTATTGAAAGACTAAAAGACTAGAAATCTGTCAACAATTCGATTTTGTTTCGCAAGTCCTAAAATTTCTCTATAATTTGAGTACTTATTTTTCATAGTTGCATTAGTTATGAAAATATATATTGTTGAAATATTTGTTAATTATTTTGTTAATTTTCATATATTATCATATGAAATGTTTCAACAATGTTGAAATTAGAGATAGTTTGATCATTTTGAATATAATAGTTTGATCAAGTGAATAATTGAAGTCTTATAGTATGAAGAACCTACATGATGCTGAATTTGAAACATTTTTAACAGGAAATGAATGTTGTGAAAGATTGGCATGATATGGTATGAATAGAAAACACAAAATTCTCCAACTACCACAATAAAAAAAGATCACTATAAACTCAACAATCCCCAACTCTAAAAACAAAAACACAAAATTCTCCAACTACAACAATAAAAAGACACACCCTAAAAAACATAATCACCAAATAAATTTATAACAAACAGAACTTGAATATAAAAAACTGAACCTGAAGAAGGAGATGGAAATAACAAGTCTTTATTTGTTGGAATCAGTTGCCCAAAATTAAACCTATAAAATTCAAAACAAAAATTAAACGTATTTGATGAAAAGAAGAAGCTCCAAGAGGTCACACATTCACGACAAATTTCAAGATTTATTTTACTTACAATGTTGTACGGTGACGTAAGTGTGAAAGGTAGGGTCGAATGGGTGGAAATTGTGGCGTAGAAGTGAAACGGTGGTCGAAACGGCATGGTGGTGAAACAATGATACGGTGTTGAAACGGTGGTGAAACAATGGTGGATAGGGTTTTAGATTAGAGCGTTACTGTTGAGTCTGGAGTTTTAGGGATTTAGATGGAAAAGAGGGAATCTGAAAAGAAAGAAAAGAGCGAATTGAGAAACGAGGGAAAATGAAAACCAAATTTTTTTAAGTAACCTACGGTCATCGTGATCGTGGCTAATTTAACCGTGGCTAATCGCCGATTTTCTTGTAGTGACTCTATTTTGTTATACGTTATTATTATCTTCGTTATTAAGTACAACTACAAAATCAAGATAATAATAATATTTAATAAAATAGAGTGTCTAATAAATAAATAAATTATTACTTTATTTGACAACACTATTTTATTATATATTATTATTATCTTCGTTTTATTGTTTTTACTACATAACGAAAAATAATAATATATAATAAAATTGAGTTTATCAGATAAATATTTAATTAGTATTTTATTTGACAACTTTATTTTTATTATATGTTATTATTATCTTCATCATGGTAGTTACAACTATCTTATGAAGATAATAATAACATATAATAAATAGAGTTGTCAAATAAGTATATTATTATTATTTATTAGTTTAATGTGTTATATGTTTTACAATTTCGTTATTAAGTCAAACTATTAAACGAAAGATAATAATTAACATTTAATAAACATAGAGTTTTCAAATAAGTAACATTGACACACTATTTTATTAAATTATTATATCTTCTTTCTGTAGTTACTTAAATAAACAAAAATACTAATAACATATAACAAAATGATGTTGTCAAAATTATGTTGGACTTTAGTTCCTAATGAAGCCTAATTTACATAATTAACAAACTACAATGTTCATACACCACAATGATAAATCTAAATTTGATTGAGCAAGATTTCAGGAACAACAATCCGAATCCGTACACACTTGGAACATATGGCTATGGAAACAAGAAATCAACAAAGCTGGATTTTGACTGAAGTAAATCAGATTGCGAAATCTATGTTCTGAACAAGGGTGTAAGGAAACAACAAACTGTTTGTGTGTATAATCGATGGGGCAATCGACTGACTAAATTAGAAATGAAAATGCACAAGTCAATAGCCACCCCCAGTTTTGAGGGTAATCGATGACAAACGATTATACATTTCACAAATTAACCTGATTGAAAATAAATCATTGGGAAATCACTGTAGCAAGTCCACAGTGACACCCCAGTTTTGAGGGTAATCGATTGGCAAATCGATTGCTTAAATATCATTGCAAAATAACTTCCCGTGTGACAAAACACAATCGATTGGACAATTCTTATTATGTGAAATTTCAATCAAGTTAAGTTTGTTGCAATCGATTGGGAAATCGATGAACTTAAGAACACAGTAAGAACATCTTCAGACAAATACATTACAAATCGATTGGCCACGTCGATAACTCAAAATAGCTTGAGTCACTGACTTAACACAATCGATGGCAAATCGATTGAAAGATTTTTGAAATCTCCAGATGAAGCTCTGAGCTTGTGCCAAATCCGATCTGATATTTGTTAATCGATTATGAAGACTTAATAAATCGATACGAAATCGATTGATATGTGTTTTATTTTGAACATAACATCTGCAATCGATACGAAATCGATGCATATCAGTCTTAACTAATCACTGAAAATTTTGTTTAAATAATCGATTGGTAAATCGATTGGCTTATATAGTTTCAAGATTCAAGAAAAACAAGACACACGATAATCGATTGGCAAACGATTAGACTGGTTTTATCACTTTAAGAAATCGATTGGTAAACGATTGATTTATATGTTTTTCAGAACTAATAAACTGTTCTCAATCATCTTTCAAAAACAATCTGAAAAACCACTTGGAATATTCCGTGATATACAAAAGAACTCTCAATAACACTTTTGTTAACACACTGAGATTGCTTTTTTCAGATCACAGCCAAAGAGATTATCAACAATCAATAAGAGAGCTAAAAAAAGTGATCTTGAACAGACAATTCTCATGACAATCCTTGAATATCCAGAATCGTTGAGAAGTGACATTAACCAAGATTGAAGACTTCTTTTTGTTCTTCCTTTATTCTGTTGTAATAATACTTTTGAAAACGAAACGAAAGCGAGAAAAGCCAGCTTGAAACTGGTGGCTACTTTCTTGGGTGAGAGTGCTCAACAAGAAAGAGTCGTACTTTGATTCTGTGTTAGATTGCTGAGTATCTACAAGGATCAGAGGGTGATCAATAGGAAAGAGATCATTAAGATAGATAGGTTTCGGGGATGAAACTGGACAATCTGTAATTGATTCTTTCTATTGGAGAAGAAAATCTGAAATCCGTTTGGATTTTCAGGACTGGATGTAGTTTGTCAAGTTGACAACTGAACCAGTATAAATTCTTGGTGCAATCTTCTCTAACCCTTAACTCCTTTAATTTTCTATCTTGAAATATCTGTATATGTGATTAATATTAGATGCATGTTAAACATATTCTGTGATAAGTAATATTGTTTAATCTGATAATTTGACTTGCATGCATCTTGGTTAATCGCTTATCAATCTACTTGAACATGCTAATCTTGTATGCCACAATTTAAATTCCGCTGTGTGTATGTAATTGATTTAATTTCTTAAAGAACTGATACATTCCGATTATTGCGAGGTCATAAATACCAACAATTGGCCTCAGAGCCTAACTTTTCGAGAGGTAACACTCATAAAAGCACATATGGCCTCAAACGATTTTCTGGGGAGAAGGCGCATCGTTAGCAAGACCTCCAGCTTTTCAACGGAACAACTTATATGTACTGGAAGCACAGGATGTTGATCTTCTGGGAACCAATGCATAGACATCCTTGACGCTGTTGAAAAACGGTCCATATATCCCAAGATTGCAGGAACAAATGACTCAATGATTCTCAAGCCTAGAGCCGACTGGTCTGACGACGGACAAAAAGAAGGTAGGTTATAATTGCTAAGCTAAGAACATTATAACATCTGCTCTTTGTGCAGAAGAATTCTTTAGAGTGTCAAACTGCAAGTCAGCAAAAGAAATGTGGGACATCTTTCAAGAAACACATGAAGAACCACAGATGTGAAGAGAGCTCGCGTAAACACAATTATGCACGATATATAATTATTCAGCATGAAGAAGGACGAATCATCAGCGATCTGCCAAACCAGATTCACACACATTGTGAATCAATCTTCACACATTGAAAGCAAGTGACAACGAACAGCAGATTGGAAAATTATGAGTGTCTAACCAGAAATGGCAGCCAAAAATAACGCCATAGCTGAATCTAAAGATTTAGCAAAGATGACGATTGCAAAACGTTGTTGGAAAACTTAAGGGAACATTGAAAATGGAACTTACATCAGACTGGACGATTCACAAATGGAAAGCCAGAAAAGAAAGGATATCTTTGAAGGTTTTTCAAGCCCAGCCAATCGAAAACTGAATCCAGATATTGCTGCTCAAGATCAATCCAGAGTGAATCTGAAGAGGCCAGAAATCGGGTTGCTTGTCAAGAAATTTAAGAAGTTCGGAAGAAAAGAGAAAAGACAACAAATTCAGAAAGCCATCTAGCTCCAAGACTACTGACAACAAGACCATTACATGCTATGAATGTGGTAAAACTGGTCACATAAAGTCAGAATGCTACAAATTGCAAAACAAGAATAGAGCTACAAAATCAAAAGGCAAGGAACCAGTCACCAAAACCAGAAAAGCTTATATTGCATGGAATGATAACGATGAATCCTCTGCCTCTTCTGATGAAGAAGAAGTCAATTTGTGTCTCATGGCAAATACAGATTCAGAATCAGAAAATGAGGTTACTTCACAATCTAATCCAACATATGATGAGCTACAAGAAGCTTTCAATGAACTGCATGATGATTATGTGAATTCCATAAAACAGTTGTTAAGCACAAAGAAAATGCTTGAACAAATGAATATTGAACATAAAGAAATTGAAAATTTATGTGAACAACTGAAAAAGGATTCACATGAAAAATCTGCAAAGTGCATTGAACTTGAAAATATTGTTGCATCATTAAAATCTGATTTATTAAAGTTTGCTAATAGTAAAGATAAACTGAATGTCATACTTAGCAATCAAAGACATGTTCATGAAAAATCTGGTTTAGGATATACACCAAATATGCATGTTAAAAGAAATAAAAATAGATATGGTATTGGTTATATGCAAACCAGAAATGTCAAACATGGTCAAAAATCTGCTATTGCTAAGAGTATGTATGACATCTTTACTAAACCAAATAAACATTCATCCTTTGATGGCAAATGTCATTTCTGTTGCAGAAAGGGACATTTTGTGTCAAATTGCAAATTTAAAAAATTAGCCAATAAAGGATGGAAGCAAGTTTGGATAGCAAAGAAATCTGTGTTTGACACTAACCAACCAGGACCCAATTTAAATTGGGGACCTAAAACAAAATTCTGATTTTGTATTGCAGGTGTGCTTGACATCCACGAAACATTCATGGTATCTAGATAGCGGATGCTCAAAGCACATGACTGGTGACAAATCCAAATTCCTGTCATTAACATTAAAGGAAGGAGGCTTTGTCAAATATGGTGATAACAACAGAGGAAAGATCATTGGAATTGGTGATGTAGGCGATGAATCAACTGCAGTAATCAAAAATGTAATATACGTTGAAGGATTAAAACACAACTTACTGAGTATAAGTCAGCTATGTGACAAAGGTTTTCAAGTAAGTTTTTCATCACAATCTTGCATTATTGAGCATAAAGATGACAAACACATAAAGCTGATTGGGGACAGAATTAACAACATTTACATGTTGGATTTCAATTCTGTACCAAGTGCAATATGCTGCTTGTTATCCAACTCAGATGAAACATGGCTTTGGCATAAAAGAATTGCTCATATACACATAAATCATTTGAATAAACTTGTCAGCAAACAGTTAGTCTTAGGTCTACCAAATTGGAAGTTCTCTAAAGATAGACTGTGTGATGCATGTGAGAAAAGTAAACTAGTTAAGACTCCATTTCCCTCTATAGACTTGGTTAGAACAAATAGAGTTTTACAACTAGTTCACATGGACCTTTTTGGACCTGCCCAAGTTAAGAGTTTAGGTGGAAACCTGTATGGATATGTGCTGGTTGATGATTATTCTAGATTCACATGGTTATATATTTAAGAGAAGAATGCTTTAAGGATCTCTCGGTCCTCGATTTCATCTGGGCTTTTCAGCCAATTGTCATGCCCCTCGACAAAAAAGGACCGAAATCTAAATTTTCGAACCAGACGATGGCAAGTGTTTGAAATCTGGCGCGGAACCTAAAACCAAGTAATAATATTTGGAGAAGAATGATATCACGGTCTCCCAGTCCTCTATTTCATTTGGACTTTTTGTAACACCCGACAAAAAATGGAACGAAATCCGTATTTTCGAACAAGATGATTGCTAGTGTTTGAAATCTGAGGCGGAACCCGAAACACATTGATAAATTTAGGAGAAGAATGCTATAAGGGTCACCTGGTTCTCGATTTCATCTCGTCTTTTCGGGCAATTTTCGTGCCACCGGCGAAAAAATAGACCGAAATTCTTATTTTCGGACCAGACGATGGCTAGTGTTTGAAATCTGGCGTGAAACCCAAAACACTGTTATTAACTTTGCTGAAGAATGGTACAAGGTTCTCCCAGTCCTCGATTTCATTTGGACTTTTCGGGAAATTTTCTTACGATCCAACAAAAATGGACCGAAATCAGTATTTTCGAAAAAGACAATGGCTAGTGTTTGAAATCTGACGTGGAACCCGAAACACAATCATAAATTTTGGAGAAGAATGATATAAGGGTCTCTCGGTCCTAGATTTCATCTGGACTTTTCTGTCGATTGTATTTTCGAACAAGACGACTGTTAGTGTTTGAGATCTGACGCAGAACCCAAAAAATAATTATAAATTTAGAAGAAGAATGCTATAAGGGTCTTTCGGTCCTCGATTTGATCTAGACTTTTTGGGAGATTTTCGTACCCCTCGACAAAAATAGACAAAAATCTGTATTGTAGGACCAGACGATGGCTAGTATTTGATTTCTAACGTGAAATCCAAAACACTGTTATATATTTAGGAGAAGAATGCTTTAAGGTTCTCCAGGTCCTCGATTTCATCTGGACTTTTCGTGAGATTTTCGTACCACCTGACTAAAATGGACCGAAATCCATCTTTTCAAACAAGACGATGTTTTGTGTTTGTATCCTGACGCTGAATCGGATACACATTTATAAATTTAGATGAAGAATGTTTTAAGGGTCTCTTGGTCCAGGATTTCATTTGGACTTTTCTGGAAATTTTCGTACCCCTCGACCAAAATAGACCAAAATCTGTATTTTCAGACCAGACGATGGCTAGTGTTTGAAATTTGACGCGGAACCTGAAATCTGTTTTTGTCGAGGGGTACGAAAATCGCTAAAAAAGTCCAGATGAAATCTAGGACTGGGAGACACTTATATCTTTCTACTCCAAAATTTATAACTGTGTTTCGGGTTCCACGTTAGATTTCAAACACTGGCCATAGTCTATTTCGAAAATACGGATTTCGGTCCATTTTAGTGGGATCGTATGAAAATTGCCCGAAAAGTCCAAATGAAATCGAGGACCAGGAGACCATTATATCATTCTTTTCCAAAATTTATAAATTTGTTCAGGTTCTGTGCCAGATTTCAACCACTAACCATCGTTTTGTTCGAAAATACGAATTTCGATCCATTTTAGTCAAGTGGTACAAAAATCGACCGAAAAGTCTAGATGAAATCGAGGACTGGAAGACCCTTATATCATTCTTCTCCAAAATTTAAAACTGTGTTTCGGGTTCTGCATCAGATTTCGGTCCATTTTTGTCGGGTGGTACGAAAATTGCCCAAAAAGTCTAGATCAAATCGAGGACCTAAAGACCCTTATAGCATTCTTCTTCAAAATTTATAATTGTATTTCGGGTTTCGAGTCAGATTTTATAAACTAGCCATAGTCTTGTTCGAAAATACGAATTTTGATCCATTTTAGTTAGGTGGTATGAAAATCGCCCGAAAAGTCCAGATGAAATCAAAGACTGGGAGACCCTTATAGCATTCTTCTCCAAAATTTATAACTGTGTTTCGGGTTCCGTGCCAGATTACAAACACTAA
>PGTU02000973.1:0-24711 GCA_002896215.2 Cicer echinospermum
AAGCTCGAACCATTTGCTAGCCACCTCAATCTATTTGAAATTGATCCGGGTCTATATCAAATTTTGACATTATGTGATTTTTAACCATGTTACAAAAACTTCGATTGTGCTCTCGAGTTATTCCAATTTTGATTCCTATTCATGTTCAACGAGATAACTGATCAATGTGTATTGTAACATACGGTTGAACCTCATCATCATTGTGCAGAACATACAATTGTGTCTGCTCCCATTCTGTCCTTGATATAGTTCAGTAGTCTCCTTCCAGTTATCCCTTCTCCTGATAGTCTTCCCGATGACGAGACATGGGAAGCCCTATCGATTCAACATTGGACAGATATTCAGTACAAAATTCAGCAGCCTCTTCAACAATGTATCGTTCAACAATACAACCTTTCTGGTCGACTTCTACTTTTTACGTACCATTTTAATATTTTCATATATTGTTCTATCGGATACATCCATCTCATATAAGCTGGCCCACAAAGTTGTGTCTCCTTAACCAGATGAACAGTAAGGTGAACCATTATATCAAAAAAAACGATGGTGGGAATACATTTCAAGCTCACACAAAGTAACAACAATTTCCCTCTGCAATGTCGGTAATTTCTGAGGGTCGATCACTTTACTACAAATTTCCCTGAAAAAGAAACATAATCTAGTTAAGGCTAGTCAAACTTTTTCAGGTAAAATGGAACGTATACCTATTGGTAGCAAATGCTCCATTATAATATGACAATCATGGGTCTTCAAACCTTTTAACTTGAGGTCTTTCATACAAACCAAATTTTTAATGTTTGAAGAGTATCCTTCTGGAACTTTAACTTCGTGTAGAAATTTACATAAATTTTTTTTCCTTTCTAGATAGAGTATGAGCGGCTGGAGGTAGATATGTGCAATTTCCTTTCTTTACTGGAGCCAGTTCATTTCTTATTCCCATATCGACCAAGTCCAATCTTGCGTTGACGCCATCTTTAGACTTTCCTGGAACATTGAGTAACGATCCAATAACACTTTCAAATACATTTTTTCAATATGCATCACATCGAGGAAATGTCTTACATACAATGACTTCCAATATGGCAATTCAAAGAAAATTGACTTTTTCTTCCACCCAGTTTTCACCAGCTCTCCCGCAAAAGGTTTGCCAAATTTATTGGTCAAACCTTGTACTTTTCAAGTATTTGATATCCAGTCGGTGCTAAAGGAGCTTTACCTTCCTCTGATTTTCCATTGAATGCATTTCTCCACCCACGATACTGATGACTATAAGGTAAAAATCTACGATGTCCAAGAAACACATTCTTCTTACAATGTTTCAACCGCATCCAATTTGTACTCTCTTTCACATAATAGGACATGCACACTGACCTTTAATGCTATATCCTGATAAATTACCATATGCTGGAAAATCATTAATTGTGCCGAACAACATAGCCCTCAAATTGAAACACTCTTTCCTATACCCATCATAAACTTCCACACCTGTCTCCCACATAATTTTTAAATCTTCAATTAAAGGAGTCAAGTATACGTCGATATCATTCCCCGGTTGTTTGGGTCCAGAAATTAACAGAGACAACATCATAACTTACGCTTCATACATAACCATGGAGGTAGGTTATATATTACCAAAATCACAGGCCACGTGCTATGTGAGATGCTTTGAAGACCATGTGGATTCATTCCATCAGTAGAAAGTGCCAGTCTTAGATTTCTTGACTCTATCCCGAATTCAGGATACTCGTGATCAATTTTTGCCCATTGTGGGGAATCTGCAGAGTGTCGAAACATTCCATCTCTAATTCTTTCATCTGCATGCCATGTCAAGTGTTTTGAATCTTCTTCACTGCGATACATGCGCCTAAATCTTGGTATTATAGGAAAATACCACACGACTTTTGCTGGAGTAGATTCTTTCTTCTTATATCGAGAGACATTGCATTTCGGACACGCCTTAAGTAGTTCATATTCGTTTCGAAATAAAATGCAATCGTTAGGACACGCATGAATCCTTTCGTAACTCATTCCAATAGAACACAAAATCCGTTTAGCCTCGTAGGTTCGACTGGGAAGTTCATTATCATCTGGCAACATATCTTTTATGAGTGTTAATAATTCTGTAAAGCTTTTATCAGACCATCCATTACTCGCTTTTAAGTTGTACAACTTTAATATCGCTGACAGTCTTGTGAATTTAGTACAACCATTATATAATTCTTTCTCTGCATCACTCAAACAAACTTTCAAACATTTTAGGACAATCTCGAAGATCTTCTTCAACTGCTTTTGCAATCTCATCAACTTGGTCCGGCTCATATGTATCGTATCGAAGTCAGTTGAAGCATATGTCGAACTATTCTCAAAATTAATGTTTCCTTTTTTTTCTCACCATGTCTTATCCAACATGTGTAGCTTTGATCAATTCCATTACATACTAGATGTCCTTCTAATTCATCTTCTCTAACACGTTTTCCAAAACAACATTTTAAACAAGGACAAACTACTCTATTTGGATCTTTTGCATTCTTCACTGCAACTCAACAAACTCCTTCACTCCAATTTCATACTCTTTTGACAATCGATTGGCTGAAATCCATTTCCTATCCATATTATACCACCTATATAAAATGCAGTAACAAAAATAATAAGCTTTCAAAACCTATCAACAAGTTTCAAAAAGAAACCAATATCAACTAACAATTTCAAAACAGAACAGATCATGTGGTATGAGTTTTTGACAATTTTTGACAATTTCAAAACATAACAGATCATGTGTAAAGAGATTTAATATATATATATATAACAATTTTTAGTAGATTTAATATATATGTAACAAAACATAACAGATCATGTGTAAAAAATACCTTAGACAACGTAGATGGCCGCACAGTAGTAGAGGATATTAGGGTTCCCAACGTATATAATTATTTGAAAGATGTAGAGGATATGAGGGTTTCCAACGTATATAATTATTTGAAAGATGTATTTTACAGCGCTTGTGAAAAAAAGCGTTGTAATAGGTAGTTAAATTCAATGAAAGCGCATGTATTTTACAGCGCTTGTGAAAAAAGCGCTGTAATAGTAGTTAAATTCAATGAAAGCGCATGTGTTTTACAGCACTTGTGAAAAAAGCGCTGTAATAGGTAGTTAAATTCAATGAAAGCGCATGTGTTTTACAGCGCTTGTGAAAAAAACGCTGTAACTGATACGCGAAAGCGCTTCCTTTTACAGCGCTTTTTTGACAAGCGCTGTAAAAGTCTTATAACGTGATGCGCAAACGTTATATGACCTACTACAGCGCGCTTTGCATCAAAAGCGCTGTAAAAGGTTCCGTTATTTTTAAAATATAATTACAACAGCGCTTGTGTTTAGCAAGCGCTGTAAAATGGGCGCTGTTAAATGTCATTTTTGGCGTAGTGAAAAAAGAGTCTAGTAAAAATTAAGAAAATGTCTATAGAAATATCGAATATATAGAATTCATATCATATACAATTGTATCTCGTAAGAACCATTGTACAACACATATGTTTGGAGGAGAAGTTATTAACATTTTTATAAATGAATTGTTATATTTAGTCAATTATATAAATTGAAGAAAATGTTAATTTAAAATGAAAAATGTTTAATAGCTTATTTATAGATTCCTTTAAGTTATATATAGTCAATTATTATATATTTTGCTATGTTAAGTTAATTATTAAGTAATTTTTATATAAAATATAGTTAAATGTGTATTTTGCTAAACCTTTTAGTATTCGAATTATCTTTCATTTGTTAGTTTAGTTTTTACATGTGTCTTTTATTAGTTATTTTGGTTCGTGAAATACTAACAATAGAGAGGCTTGATTATGTGTTTGATTTTAATCCATTGCAGACTACAGTGGTCGCACATCACACATTTAAAAAACAAAAATAATTTTTTACTTTTATATAAATATTGGAGTTTTGCTGAAAGTCTCATGAATATTAATTATCAGCTTCGTCTCTGCATCTAAAAACGGCTCTAAGTCAAGCACGTTTTACTGTGAATTTTGATGTATGAGATTGACAAAAAAAAAAATATGCATCTTATTAAAATAAGTAGTACCAATCAATTTTTATAAGTCCTCCTTAAATCATATAGTCTAATATAGTCTAATACATGTACATCAACGGTCACACTTTGTTCTTTAAAATAGTGTGTTAAGCATCAAATTTTATGTAGAATAAGAAACAGGATGAATTTATACATTATCCACAACCACCACCCCATGATCAATATTTCAGTGCCCAACAGAATTTACATATAAAATATAATTAAATGAATTTAATTCATATACGCCGATGCCGTTAAAAAAATATATTATCAACCAATCACAATTGTTAAATTATTATAGGTATTTGAATTTTATCATAACTATTTTATAAAGTCATATATGAAAATGTTTATAATATGCTAACATTATAAAATATGACAATTAAATTCTAATTAAATTATTACACTTTTTTTCTTCTCATAATTAAATTATTAATGATAAAAAAAACAAAATTGTTTTGTGCGTACATATAAATAAAAATAAAGGAATAATAAAGCGAATTATATGGTATAATTTTCCTTATCGAAATTGTACTTCCAATTAGGGATTTTTGATTGATTTTATTTTATCATCGTGTGTCTATATATATCCCGCTTGCTTTTCCTTTATTTTCTCAAAAGATAACCTTCCTTAAAAAATAAATATTTTCTTCTGCATTTCGTTCATCTAGGAACAATGAAGCTTACTTTTTTTGTTGTTGCTAATATTGAACCTTACTTATTCATCAATGATAATTACGTACGTTTGGAGGATTATTTTCCTAGAAGACTAGAACCAGCATGGCACAATGTCTAAATATGGAGTGGATGCGGCTTAGATATATTTATTAAATTTTTTAATATTAAAAATTTCAAAATCTACTTATTGGCCAAGGTAATTCTCCGTGTCAAGACATCGTGGCCTATAAAATTTGGCTCTGACATGCTTTGTTTGGTTGATTTTTGGAGATAGTATCTCCCTTTGAAAAATCGTATGCTTCTATCTTTGATTACTCTTCTTTAAAAGTCTTTGATTCTACTTGTTTTGTTCTTCGTCTATAAGTAGAGCGCAATAAGTTGTCTTCTTGTTCTGCCATGTGTTTTTCTTGGTTACGGGAAGGTCAATAGGATTATCGTTGTTATGATCCTCATGCAAAAAAACTTTGTTTCTCGTAATATCGTTTTTCTTGAGTACATCCTTTTTTACTATGTTTCCTCTTATTCTCATATTAATAAGAATTCAGAACTAACCCATATTGATCTGTTTGGTCCTAATGATGATGCTTCTAATGATTGTAATGCTGAGAATTGCGGGACAAATACTACTACTCCACATGATGATATCCCTCTTGCTCCTCCGACTGTCCAACCACGTCATGCGTTTGTTGATCCTCCATCTCCGCCTCCTCGTTACCCCTCTCGTCACCGTAAGTCTACTTAGTTACCCGATTTTATCTATTCCACTTATTCAGCTTCATTTGCTTCCTTCTTAACCTCTATCATAGTTTGTCTGATCCTTCTTCCTATAAAGAGGCTATTCTTGATACTCTTTGGTAGCAGGCTATGACAGAAGAAATTTTTGCATTGCACAAAACAAATACTTGCGAATTAGACATCTTTTTCCTGGAAAGCGTGCTATTGGGTCTTGTTGCGTATACAAGATCAAAACTATGTCTGATGGATCAGTTGAACGTTACAAAGCACGTCTTGTTGCTAAGGGATTCTCTCAACAATATGGTATGAATTATGAAGAAACTTTTGCTTATATAGCCAAGGTGACCATTATCCTTACTTTTATTGTAGTTTCATTTATTCATCATTGACATATTTCCTAAATGGATGTCAAAAATTACTTTTTTAAATGGTGAGCTACATGAAGAAGTCTATATGGTTCCTCCACAATAAGTTTTTCATAATCAGGAGAAGCGTGTAAGCTAAAAAAGGCTTTATGTGGTCTTAAACAAGTTCCTCATGCTTGGGTTGATAAATTCTCTATTGTGATTACTTATATTGGTTTTCGCTTTACTCAACACGATTCTGCATTGTTTATATAGTCTGCCACTTATGGTCGCATTGTACTTTCTTTGTTTGTTGATGATATGATTATTACAGGTGATGATGTTAGTGGAATCAATTAGTTAAAGTACAGTTATCCAAGAAGTTCGAGATGAAGGACTTGGGAACTCTTCGCTATTTCTTGGAATTTAAGTTGCCTATTGAAGGTGCCAACACGAGAAGGGGAGGTTGAATTGTATTTGAATAAGTTGAAAACTTTTTCATTATTTGATTAAACTAGTTTAGAATTGATGATTTACCTGGAGTAGAAGCAATAAAAAAAACTAAGGGGTACATGAATAAAGTGACACAAGTAATTTATTTTGCTTCACCACTAGCTTAGTTACATCTAGTCCCTTTACTTAGAAAGATTTAATCCACTAATTCAACAACTTGAATTACAAAGCAGCCGACGCTCCAAGTCAATCTTCTCAAACAACCTGACAACCCTAGACTTTTGAGGAACACACGCACATTGAATCTACCAGCCAATTCTTCTCCACACAATCTAACAACCCCAAATTATTGAAGGCACACTAACACCACTATTGGGTTTGAATACAATGGTTTGGAACTGAAGTAGTTTCTTCTAACAAGTTGATTATAACAATGACTATCACAGTGTACCCTAATAGATTCTCACTTCTATTGAAAATTGAAAGCATCAACTATTTTGAAATAATTTTTTTACAATAAGTCGATTATTATGTAATGGAAGGGGTATATATATTTCTCTAATCATAATATTTAATTTTTTAAATGCCAATTGCATCTTGCAATATATCATTTTTATTCAAATTAGATTTTAGACCCGTGTGACGCATGGGAAAATTATATTTTAAGAATAATAATAAATGTTCCAAAAAATAAATTTAAGATTTGATAAAATTGTATCTAAAAGACATAACGATCAATTAAATTTAAAATTGATACGTTAAAGTAATGAAAATTATTAATCTACAATCAATTTAGAAGAAAAATAACTTTTCTACACCAACACAAAAATTACATACTGTAACAAATAAAAAGTAAGACAAAGCAATAAATATCAACTTTTGGTGGAAAAAAACTTGATTGATCCTCTATTGTACTATTACCCTTGAAATATACCCATGAAGTTGAGCTACTACCATTACAATAACAATTACATGATAACTTCAACCAAAAATTTAATTCCCTCAATGTGAATTTAAAGAAGGAAAACTTTCCCATCCCATAAAAAAATTAATGTTAAACACTATTAACAACACAAATAAAATAAAATAAAGCATATAAATAATGTTAATGCAGATGAAGGAGAAACAATGATCTTTTGAAATTCTAAATTTGTACTATAAAAGTGTTATGATAAAAATAATATAGAAAAATATAATAAAAGAGGACACAGGAAATTAAAGGAGAAAACAATATAGAAAAAAGAAGTGATCTACTTCTACTCTTCTTCGCCATCTCTTTTTCTGTTACCTTTGAAAATATTATAATGGGTGGAAATAGGAAAAAAAATCAGTTTGCACTCGCAGAAGGTATTCACACCCTTTACACATAATTTCAAAGGACAAGTAAAGACAAGCTTCAACTAGTAAGAGCAAGAGATGTGACAAGTGTAGATTCAATCATGGAGATCAATCGTATCTGCGGTACAAATTACATGTCTTAAATGTGGAAAGGTTAGGCATTTTGCTAGATGTAGCAAGATTGGGGGACAATCCCAACTTATGACTATTGATTGATCTTTGTTTGTGAGTTTCCTGATGTGTTTCCTAAATATACATCTAGCTTACCCCAAAAGGAAAATTAGAATTTTCAATTGATTTAGTGTCAGGGTGTGGTCCAGTGTCAATAACACCTTATATGATGTCAGCGCTACAATTGGATGAACTCAAGAAACAATTGGAAGATTTATTTGAAAAGGATTCATTAGGCCTAGTGTGTCACCATGGGGAGCGCCAACACTTTTAGTGGGAAAGAAAGATGAGAGTATGAGGTTGTGCACTAGTTTCAATGGATTAAGATTTTAGGTCATTTTAGTTTTAAATAGTTTTATTCTAATCCATTTTGATTCTTATGCAATGTAGTTCCTCCATTAAGTGCATAAGTCTCAATGGATTAAGATTTTAGGTCATTATGGTCTTTAATAGGTTTATTCTATTCCATTTTGATTCTTAGGTGATAGTGTTTCAGCAAGTGTACTGAATCGTTGCAAGCATTCCGTTTTACTATCGAATTATATATTTAATTACTGAAATTGAACAAAAAATTTCTGAATTGATTGAAATAATATTTGAAATTAACAATAGTAATAAAATTGATCCTTTATAATGAGAAAAATGTCACGGATGAGTTTCACTTCGAATCCAACCTTGGTGTCTAATTTGATCCTAGTTACTGAATTCCTTTATTGAATTATTACCGAATTCTCTTTTTTGTTCTTGCCCTAATATCTTAGTGACAGAAATTTTAATTCCAAAGTAACCCCTAATTCCTTAGTAAATTTTAAGACTATAATTAAGCATTACCGTATAGAAATCCTTTTGTAAATTATTGTTTTGCAACTAATTTAACTGATTTCATGATCTGCATCTTTGTCTAGACTACAAATTCATGAATTTCTCATCTCAAGTATTCGTAAATTCCACTACCGTTTCAAAATAGAAATTGTAGAACATTTTAATGTTGATCAAGCAATAAAAATCATTAATCACAAAGATGAGAAAAATAATTCAATAAACTCATTCATATAATTAGAAATCAAATCATAAAAATAAGGGTTTCATCTTGTTACGCTCATCCCTAAAAAAATAGGGTTTAGTTACTCATGACAGAGATAAAAGAGATAGAGATTAGAGAAGAATTACAAGAAGTATTTATGAATGATTCTTGATAAAACTGCTCCAATGATGTTAGAAACGGCCGTCTTTGAGTTTCTATGCTAGGGCCCAAGTCTCCCAACTTCCCAAGAGTAAAAAGGATCCCTAAATAGTGAAAGATTGCGTTTTTATAAATGCTGATACGCTTTGCGCACCCCAAGCGCAGAATTTGAGCTTCAGGCGCACCTAAACAGTGCTGAAAGGCTGGAAATGCACGCAGCTGGCACGCTTTAGGGGCATAACATCTGATGTCGGACGTATACTGCATTTTACTCCTCTGTCGATTCTGAATTTGGTTCCGGTGTCTTCATGGAAGTTGTAGCTATGACTCTTAGATTTCATTTGCACTTGGTTTGACTCCAATTGGACATCTACAACTCCAGATATGGCTGAAATACTCTACATAGGTCATGTTGATTTCTCACAAAAATTCAGCACTGCACTAAAACAGAGTAACAACACAAAACTCCGAAAAATCCCTACTTAATCAAGGAAATAATAACATAAATATTTCATTAAATCAAAGAGCTAAAATCAACAAAATATATCAAATAACTTCTTAAATTAACTAATGATTAAAGATAAATAAGACTAAAATCAATGAAAATATGCATATGATGAAGAGTCATCATTAGGCAATGTAGTTTGTCCTATAAATGCATAAGTCTCAATGGATTAAGAATTTTGGTTATTTTCTTCATTAATAGGTTTATTCTAGTCCATTTGGTTTCTTAAGCAATGTAGTTCGTTAAATATGTTTATAAGTTTCAGTGGATTAAGATTTTGGTAATTTTAGTCTTTACTTGACTTATTCTAGTCCATTTTGGTTGCTAGTTAGTGTATTTCGTCTAATAAGTGCAATAGTTTCAATGGATTAAGATTTTAAGTCATTTTTGTATTTACTGGATTTATTCTAGTTCATTTTAGTTCTTAGTCAATGTAGTTCGTTTAATAAGTGCATTAGTCTCATTAGATTAAAAATTTAAGTTATTTTCGTCTTTAATAGGTTTATTTAAACCCATTTTGATTCTTATACAAGCACTACACCAAAATTAGGCTTTATCAATGCTTTTTTTTTTTTTTTTTTTGCATTTAACAACACTTTTAAGTGCGTATGTAGTGCTGTTAAAAGATATGACACCGCTTTTTAAAATGTAAAAAGCGTTGTCGTAGGTGATTTATAGAATAAATTAATTATATGTATTTTTAAAATGGTTGTTGTAAACCAGTAATTAAAGTGGCGATGGTCTAACAGAAACTTCTTCATTTTCAAAATCTAAATGAATAGAATAATAGATCACAAAGAGAAAAAAATATTGGTGACAATTTTGTATCCAACGAAAGCCAGATGACAAAATGGTGGTGCAAAGAGTTGACGAGGCCGTTGTGATATATTAGGGAAGAATAAATTTATGAATTTGTTTTTAGTGAGTTTTTTTTGGGTGTAATTTAACAATATGACGAACTTGTAAAAAATTAAAAAAAATATGAGGAGCAGGAGGCGTAGAAGTGTAGGAGGTATAGAAATACAAAACTATCTAATATATTTAATAATATATATAATAGTTAATAAAAAATGAAAAATGTTGGAGTAACTTGCAACCGGCATCTCTGGAGGTAAAAATACACTTGACCATCATAGACAAATCTTGTTCTCCCCCATACTAAACGCCACCCTTTATTTAAATTCGTCAGAATTTTGGTAGGAGCTAACTCAAAAAGACTTTGTATGTAGAAATCTGTTGTTGAGGCCACACAAATTGGATTGGAGGGGAAATAACTTTTCTATTGGTGGTAGGGTTGGCTTTATTAATTCGATGTTGTCTAGCTTTACTTTGTTCTTCTTTTCATTTTATAAGTCTCCAAGATATTTATTGTGAATACTTTTGGCTATTTAGAGGAACTTTATTTGAGGTGGATGCAAGGACAGTAGAAAGCTTTGTTGGGTTAGATAGGAGCAAATTTGTGCACACAAAATAAATGGAAAGCTTGGGTGTCAAATATTTGAATTTTTATTAACATTGCTTTACTTAGTAAAAATGGAAGTGGAGGTTTTTGGTGAATGATGATGCTATTTGATATTAATTCTTGGAATTTTAATATGGATCTTTAAGAGCCACGGTGACTCGACTAGAGGATTATATTAGTTCTAGAAAACCCTAATTATGGTAGCGTGATTTGGAAAGTGTTGAGGATGTCTCTTAGTTTAAAAGTGGACTGCACCTAAGACTTGGTTCAGGGGAAGTGACCCACTTTGCCATGATCAGTGGGTTTGGCCTTTCTCCTTTGAGAATTTGTTTCCTCGTTTGTTCCATGTTGCTATGAATAAATTATGTTGTGTAGCAAAGATGGATTGCTTTGAATGTAAGATGTGAGCCTTGTCTTGTAGTTGACACAAGATTCTATTATTAGGGGAATTGATGAATATTTAGTGTATGTTATGTCTAAAAAAATGAAGCGGTTTGGATATCCGAAAAAAATAAGTGATTATTATGTTAAGAGTGGGTATAATGTTATGTTAAACAATCATTTTTATATAACTTCTAATGATGGATTATTGCTAGCTTTTCAACATTCATGGCAATGTGCAATGTTGTCGAAGGTTCAGGTTTTTTGTATGGTGACTGTTCAGAAAACGATTACCAGCATTGTAAAAATTGTGTCTAACACTACTAGAAAATTGTATTTTTAGCTGCCAATATTAGCATCGGTCCCCGACTCCGACACTACTTAGCGTCGGCGTAGCGTCGGTTTAGCCGACGCTACCGTTAGCGTCGGACGGGCCGACGCTACATAAAATAAATCTGACACGAGTTTATTCATTTAATTTTTTATTTTAATAGTTAGCGTCGGAGGTGCCGACGCTACGTTACTTTTAAACTTTTTAATATTAATTGTGAAATCAGATTGAGCCTTATGTTAAAATTAATAACATATCGTGAACCCTTCTCCTTCTCTCACACTTTGTCAAGGATGAACCTACATTTTGAATCTGAAATTGAATCCATCACCGGTTCATATTGAATCTGAAATTGAATCCATATTGGTGAGCCCTTCTCTCACACTTTGTCACCGATTCTCATCCCTCTCAATGCCATGAGTATCGACGCCAAACCCGTTCCCATCTCGAATATGTGAGTATCAAACTCGTCCCCCTCTCGAACCTGTGACCCTATCGAATCTATGACCCTCTCGATCCTGTCACCGTCACTCTCAGAGTCGCCGTTCAGTGTCGTCGTCTCGCTCTCATCTGTGAACGACTTCAAGGTGCTTATTTGTTATTTATTTTCTGTTTAGAGAACATTGTTATGTAGTATTTGCTGAAGACAGTTGTTGAAATTTTGTTTTAAATTAATTATGACAGGTTAAGCTCACCCATGAATGCATAGGTTTCACTCTCTTATTCGAACCTCACCCATTGCATTGCCTTTCGTTAAAGCAACCCATTGTCTAGCAATAAAATCAGGTTTCATATCAGAACTCTACACATCCAACAACCTCATAACAGCCTAGGTAAAATGCAAGGAACTTAATCTTGCTCACCAACTTATTCTCAAGTTTTAACTCAAACAACAACAATGGGTTTTCGTTTATCTTGGTAGTATTAGTGGATTTTTCTTGTTATATAGTTGTTGATTTCAATTATTTGTATGTATATTTTCTTCAAGTAGGAAAGGCAAATGGTTTAAACTTGGATAGTAGTCGCCTGTGTCAGTTTTGCAGTGGTTTAAACTTCAAGTAGAAAAGGAAAATGGTCTAGAGCTTTATCTATAAATAGTAGTCGCCTGTGTCAGTTTTACATCGGATTATCTTGGATATTCATTTTGCATAAGTTGAAAGGCAAATGGTTTAAACTGTGAATTTCAGTGGGAGCAGACACATGTTAATTATATGTTGTTTTGCAGATATCAACCTCAATGCAAATATGACTTTTGTTGTTGAAGAGTTCAAGAATTGCATACTCCAATAAAAGATGGTGGTCCTTTCTTGCAGCTTTAAAAGAACTCTCATTTTTTGGCTAGAGTAGATAATATCTACAAAAATTCAAAGTTTTGTTTCTCCCTGATAAAAATTCCGAGGTAATTATGATTTTTTTGTAGCTTTCTATTTGTTTACTCATTCTTTCGTAAGTAATTCTGAGGTAATTCTGAGTGTTCCTAAGTGATTGCTATTGTAGATGATACATTTGCCTTTGATTTTAATAGTCCCCTACAACTTCAATGCAACATTTGCCTTTGAATTATAGTAATTATCTGACATTAATAAATAGTGTTCATGTAGTGGGAAATGAATGAGAGTCAAGGAGATAATGGATGTGGGGTGAATGAAAGAATATTTAGAACATCAATGAAGTTTTAAAATTTAGAGAGAAACGAAAATAGTGTTAAGAAAGATAACACATGCAATCTAAATTTCTCGGCAGAGAACAATCACAACAATGGATATATTAAAACTATAATATGATTATATAGGCATTGTTGTACCTAATGCATAAGAATTAATTCAAAGATGTATGAAAATCATTAGTTTTTTTTATGGTCTGCTAAATCATACAACAAAGATAAATCACAAGAATCTATGGTCTGCTATGATAAATCACAGTTGAGTTCGATATCAGCGAAAAATTACTTATCTGGCATACTATGTTATGGTTGCATTCACCTTTGGTAATTTAACACTATTGTATATAGTTTCCAAAGACAATTGAATTAAACAAGATCAAGTTTGCATAGTGTAAAGCCAAGGCAACATCACCTAAAGTACTAGGAGGTGGTTTCAAAAGCTTAGAGTTAGACTAAAAAAACCCACTTCCTAAACCTTCCTTGATCTCTTCAAGCTCAAACCTTTCCAATGACCTAAAAATGAATTCATGACAAGAAGTTGGATTCTGATCAGAGGGATAAACTGTTGCAGAAGTTGACAAACTAGGAGACAAACAAGGCACAGAATGACCAATCCCAAAAACAACCTTTATCCTTGCTAAAACAGTGAAACAAAACCTCACAAGCAATAAAACAACACCATCAAAACTTCTGCTCCATAAAGACCTGTCTTTAAGATCCTTCACCTCTTGTCTTTGCCAACAAATCTTCTGCTGAAGTTCATAAATTTTCTGCTCTTTCCCAATACCCAAAGAACCTTCGTTTCCTTCACTACTATTACCATGATGACTTAAAGGATGTCTTTGTCTGTTAATTGTAATATTTGAATAAATATATGTTAATATGAATTTTTACTTTCATTAATATGTTAATTTTTAGGTAATGTTGATATATTTTAATTTTACGTTATTAATTATAAAAATGTTAAGTATTATTATATTTAATGTAGTGTCTTAGTTTGACGGAAGAGTGGATCAAAAGTCAATAAACTATATTTGTCACCAACTGAGCATTTGTTCTTTGAGTTGTTTACGGAACCATGTTGGAATTTATTCTATATGACTGACATATATTGGATAAAATTGTTAGGTTCACTTTTTTGAAAATGTCGTTAGTTTACTTGTTTCCTTTAAAACCAATGTATAGGTTGTTAATTTTGAATTTATTTTGAATTCATGAGTTTATTTATTTCTATAATTTTTCAAACTTATTTAGTGATTGACAAGTTAAGTTTTGGTCTTATAGTAAGGTCGCAGAAGAGGCTAGAGAGCGTTCAAAGAAGTTAGAGAATGATTTTTGATGCATTAAAGCAATTTTTTGGAGATAAAATTGACGCTTTGCACCGTCAATCAGCTGGTGGATCATCTACTGCGAGTCATCCTCCTTCGCATCCTCATTACGATCATAATTTGGACGATGTGTCGCTGGACGAACCTTAATGTCATAGTTTATGCTTACTTTTTGTAGTAATTGGTTGACAATTATGTATTAAGTAACTTTGTTAAAGTTGTTATTCGATACTATCTTGTTATTTTGTAGTTTCAAAACACATAATACTTTGTTGAGTGATTTAATACTCTGGTGCGTTTATTTTGTTAACAATGCAATGACTTTTAATGTTTTCTTAGCTTTCAATTATATTATAAAAAAAATTAAAATTAAGCCCGACACCGACGCTAATCCGACGCTAAATCACCATAAGCGTCGGCTTTTGGCCGACGTTAAATCCTGTTTTCTAGTAGTATAAAGTTATGGTCTTTTATTTGTCGTTAGTTAGGTTTTGAAGAGACCTTTCACTAACATCGGGTGTCCCACTTTAATCAGTTTGGGGATTGGTTTAATAGGAAACTTAACAGGAAAATAAGGTATCTCGTTAGGTTGGCTATAGTGTGGTATATTTGACTATATAGAAATGGTGTTATTTTCAATGGCAAGGTTTGGGATTATGATGGTGATGTGGAACATATTAAACATATCTCATGAAGTTAGTTTGTCCTAAGGGAAGGTTAACAGTTGGTTATAATTTTTGGATGAACATTAGATTGGTTAGAGCATCCTATACGCTCTATTATTTGAATATTTTCTTTTTTTATCTAAAAAGATTATCAAAGTATAAACACAAAGCTTTCAAACCTTGAGGATCTAGTTGAGTAGTGATATAATGAAAGCCTATTCATTAGTTTGAAATGAATGACTTTATTTTTCTTCACATGGAGTTTTACAATTTTTTATTTTCGCATGATTACTTATGGATCAATGTATATTACTTCTTATCTTTTATGTGAAAGGACTCAATAATTTGTGATATATTTATGGGCAAATTTTATGGTTTTATCACTTCATTCACTTGAAGCATAAATGAGTGTCATAATTATTGAGGATACATGTGACACACAACTATATATATGTATCTAAGTGAAACTAAAATGATTTCGTTTATTGAAAGAGAGACTAAAACTTAGAGTTGCAAACCTAGATGACTAGTAGTTATTGAGAATCCAATATACAATTTCAAAGTGAAATGTTATGGATGGATCAAAATCAAAAGAACCATAAACTCAGTTACGCTAACAATGGAAGCTATATGGATGGAACAAGACTAGGAAGGTTTTGACATAAAATAACTTAAACTTACTGAGAAATATATGTCGAAAATTCCACTCATTTTCATGCAAGTCTTTCGCCACTAAATCTTGTGTTGGTAGTTGAAGAGTCAAAATTCTGTAAGGAAGGAAAGAAGAAACAAAATTCTTGAAAAAATAAATAAATTCTTTGTGAAAGTCTAAACTAAAATGTAGAGAAATAATATAAATAAGCATGATGAAAAATAGAATGTTAAAAAAATTGGAAATCATTGGCCTCGTTCATTTTTTAGCAGCCATAAAGGAATGCTACGATTGGTTTTATTGGAATGATTGTTTGCTTTCCTTTGGCAACAAGTTCATTGATAAGTCAAAGGAAGTGGGTGGGAAATCTTCACTCGACAAGAGAGAATAAAGGCATGCGAGGGTCAAATTTTGTTAGCAAATCTTACCAAAAATACGTGATTGGTGAGTCTAGAATGTCTCGGTGATGCGAAGCTCCAACTTGTATTAGTGGATTCGGATGAACTGGAGGGATGCAAAATGCAGCATTAGATTTTTTTTAATGAAATAGACAGTTCGACTCACAACCCAAGCCGACCTAGTGGGTAACACAATCGCTCCATTTTATTTGAAAATAATCATTTTGTTGTTGCAAGTTTTAGAATTTGTATGATGGATATAATGCAAAAATTATCTGGAGGTTTGTGTTTTGAGGTGCTTTAGTGGGTGAATCTGGAATATGGAATATTCAATGTACACTTTGGAAGGCTCGTGGGGATATAAGGTTCTGATGGATTTTGAGTTTCAAAAACTATTTAAAATTCACAATTTATGTCACCGAAGATATTACTGGGTTAAGTCGCGGACTAGGTCGCTCTCTTTAAGACGTTTCGTGGCACTGCCCAAATTGTGCAAGGCAGACTATCAACCACGAAGTCCCCAGGATAAAACAGCCCAGATTCACTGTATCGGAGTTCCACTGCACCGTAGAAAAACCGTTCTAGAATTACACCCTCAAATATGGCAGTTAAAGCCACTCTCAATATGACAGTTAAAGTCACTCTCAATATGGTACTATGATCATTCATAGCTACGGCATAATAACCGCTCAAAAAGACAAAAATGAATGGACTACGGCATAATAACCGCTCTAAAAACAAAGTGATTACGGCATAGCAACCGCTCAAAAAACCAAAAGAATTACGGCATAACAACCGCTTTAAAACCGAAGGGACTACGGCATAAATAACGCTTTAAAACTGAAAGGACTGCGACATAATAACCGCTTTAAAACCGAAGGGACTACGGCATAATAACCGCTTTAAAACCGAAGGACTGCGGCATAATAACCGCTTTAAAACCGAAGGGACTGCGGCATAATAACCGCTCTAAAACCGAAGGGACAGAAAGAAAGGGGAGAAGTGGCTCGAAAATTAGCGAGCAGAATATAAGAGGGAGAAAAGAGAAGGTTGGGAAAAGTATCCAACTTTGGTGTACTTTTCACAATAGCTTGAAACTCATTTTATAGTGATGGAAGCAAAGTCACATATGTTTTCTAAACAATGTGGGACTTTAGTATGTATAGAATTAGAACTACACAAAACATGATAGTTTTTCAAAGTGGGATTTCAAAAAATATTCTTACCAATGTGGGACTTGAATTTTAAAAAACAAGTTTCTTTCCACTTAAATTTACAAAAAATATTTTTTTCCAATGTGGGACTTCACACATTTTTAAATTCAAACTATAACATACATATGTTCCAACAATCCCCCACTTGAATTTAAAAAAAAAAATTCTTAAAATAGCATCAAGTGCTTCTATAGATCATGCATAAACAAAGGTGTCTTTCGACTTGAACCTTTGCATAGCGAGTAAGATTCAGATTCAACAAGAGTAACCGTAGTTTTGGAACTCTATCTCTAACATCAAACCCACACACAACCTTTTCATTAGGTGTATTCTAAAAAGCCCGTGCATTTAGGGCCCTGCACGTGTATCCAGTCTAGTGAACGCTCTAGGAATTCTGCCTCGAAATTCCATAGGAAGCGGCCCCCACTTCCACATTCACGTAGGTGAGTCTATCAAGAGTACTCCTGTAGCCACTAGGTACCCCACTCCATATAGAGTAAGATCTCATTAAGAGTTTCTATTATCTCATCCTTTTTCGCTTCAGGAATCATTCTTCTCATATAAAACATAGCATGTTCATCTCATATCACTATGATTTGTTATTACCCATTGACCTAATTCTTGGGATCTCCAGTCTTTTAGGTCGGGTTACCATCATAAGTGACTCATTTATCTCATAGGCATTAGTCCCATCCTTTTGGATGTATTGTGACTTTCTCTCTAGCTAATCCTTTCGTCAAAGGATCAGCTAAATTTTCATCAGTGCGTACATGATCCACTATAACAACTCATTTAGAAAATAACTTTCTAACAATGTTGTGCTTACGACGAATTTGTCGTTTCTTATCGTTGTAGTAACGATTCTCAATCTTCGCAATAGCCGCGGTACTATCGCAGTGATCAACGCATCTTCATAGATCTTTTCCATATAGGGATCTCAACTAGCAAACATCTCAACCAGCTTGCTTCTTCACTAGTAGTAGCTAGTGCTATCATTTCAGACTTCATAGTGGACTGAGCCATATCGTCTGTTCTTTGATTTCCAAGATACAACATACTCGCTATATTAAAATATAGTCATCGATTGCTTTGGAGTCATCTGATAAGATGTTCCAATCAGCATCATTGTAGGAAATCTTCGATAATGAATCTGAGATCATGGTCCTTTTCAGGTATCTCATGACTCTTTCCATAGCATGCCAATGCTCCATACTAGGTCTACTAGTAAACCTGCACAATAATCCACGACATAGGCAATGTCGGGTCTAGTACAATCAGTGGCATACCTGAGGCAGCCAATGATGCTCGCATATTCAGTTTGTCTAACACCTTCCACCAGTGTTCTTGAAAAGTTTCACACTTAGATCATATGGTGTGCAAGCAGGTTTATAGTCAAAGTAATTATATTCTTTAGGATATTTTCAACATAGTGAAATTGATCCAAAGAAATTCCCTTTTCTGACCTAGTAATCTTGATTCCAAGAATTACATTTGCTTCTCCGAGGTCTTTCATATCAAAGTTGTTACACAACAATGATTTCAAAATATTTACAGCATGAATGTTTGAATCAAATATGAGTATCTCGTCTACATAGAGACATATGATAGTGCAAATGCCATTTTCAAATTTGTAATAAATACATTTGTCACTTTCATTCACTTTAAACTCATTCGATATAATAAAGTTATCAAACTTTTCATGCCATTTCTTTGGAGCTTATTTAAGACCATACATGGATTTATCTAACATACATACCCTGTATTCTTGTCCTTGAATTACAAAACCTTTAGGTTGCTCCATATAGATTTCTTCTTCCGAATCACCTTTTAAAAAAGTTGTTTTAACATCCATTTGGTGTGTCACCAAGTTAAGAATAGTTGCTAGTGATATAAGTATTCAAATGGATGTCATTCTAGTGAACGGCGGACAAAGTGTCGAATATATATATATATTTTCTCTTTGTCTAAAACCGTTGGCTACAATGTGTGCCTTGTATTTATCAACAGATCCATCGGGTTTTAGTTCTTTTCCAAAATCCATTTGCAAACTATTGGTTTGCAACCAAGAGCAAGTATACTAAATGTCAGGTTCGGTTAGACTCTAGAGAATCCATTTCATCGTTTATAGCTTCTTGCCATAGATCTGCATCCAATGATTACAGAGCTTCTTTAAGATTTGCATGATCCTCTTCTAGATTATAAGCCATATATTCTGGTCCATAATCTATAGCAACTCTTACTCTCTTACTCTTTCGAGTTTCTGTTTCATCTTGTTTATTGCTTTTTAATGCTTCTTATCACATGAACTTGACTAAGTTCGCTGCCCCACTATTTCACAGGAACTTGACTAGGTTCGCTGCCCCACTATTTCTCGATTTAAAAGGGGATTTATTTTCATAGAAGTCAACTTCATTTGACTTTATGATCACTTTGCGTTTAGGTCATAAAACCTATACGCTTGTTTTTTACCGCATACCCAATGAATTCTCATTCGTAGGCTCTACTGGCGAGTTTAACTCGCTCGGGATCGGGGATTCTGATATAAGCCAAACCACCCATGTTTTGAAAATAAGACAAGTTTAATTGTCTTTTCTTCACTATCTCATAAGGAGATGTTTTGTTTTTAGATTTAAGAACTCTATTCAAAACATAGCAAATAAACAATATATTTCTTCACACCAATTAGATGTAGTACTAGAGTTAACATACTAGCAACAACTAGTTCAATAAAAGTTTTTTTTTTCTTTTCAACTTACCATTCACTTCAAGTAATTATGGTGTAGTTGTTCCATGTATAATTCCAACAATTTATAAAAACTCATTAAATAAACTAGATCATACTTGGAATCTCTTAATCTTTATACTAAATTGATTTTTCAATTTCAGCTATAAAGATCCTTAACATGTCAAGCGTTTCACTTTTAATTTTCATTTCATGTTAACGTCTCATCAAGTTCACATATATCAAAGTGTAATAAATCTAAAGACTCAGATTCTCTAACTACATATTTATGTAAACTCTTTGTTATTTTAGAATGACTATAAAATCACATTTTTCAAATCATTTAACAATAACTTTAGAATTAAACTAAGTTACTTAATTTTGAAATCAGATGTGTTCACATCACATAGTCTAGCATGTCAAAATTAAAATCACACAACATGTAAGCATAAACAGACATTTTATTGATTTCAAACATTCAAACAAAAGAGACATATTAAATTTCAATGTTTAATTTAAATATGCCATGAATGACGTACCTTAATAGCTTATCTCATGAATTATCTTCTGAATTTTACGGGAGTGTGCCTCCACGGATCTGTCAGCCTCCATGTATCTGTCATCGGACATCTGATACTCTCTGATACTCTAGGTAGCAGTCACAACTTACTTAGAGTATCTCAAACATATCTCGCATTATTGCTGGAACTGTAATAGTTATACAGATCATCAGCAAGTCGATTAAGAATATAATTCTTATCATTATTCTCCCATGGGTTAATTCTCCAACGTTTTATCCTTTTCTATTTGCTTCAAACTGAAACAGTTTATCAAAATGAGAGGCAACATAACCAAATCCAGTAATCTCTTCGGTTGACATGGCAGAACGAAACGTCTTAAAATTGTTGGATTTTAGTTTCAAAAACTATTTAAAATTCACAATTTAATGTCACCGAAGATATTACTGGGTTAAGTCGCGGACTAGGTCGCTCTCTTTTAGACGTTTCGTGGCACTGCCACATTGTGCAAAGGCAGACTATCAACCACGAAGTCCCTAGGATAAAACAGCCCAGATTCACTGTATCGGAGTTCCACTGCACCGTAGAAAACCGTTCTAGAATTACACCCTCAATATGGCAGTTAAAAGCCACTATCAATATGACAGTTTAAAGTCACTCTCAATATGGTACTATGATCATTCATAGCTACGGCATAATAACTGCTCAAAAAAAGACAAAAATGAATGGACTACGGCATAATAACCGCTCTAAAAACAAAGTGATTACGGCATAGCAACCGCTCAAAAAACAAAAAGATTACGGCATAACAACCGCTTTAAAAACCGAAGGACTACGACATAACAACCGCTTAAAACCCGAAAGGACTGCGGCATAATAACGCTTTAAAACCGAAGGGACTACGGCATAATAACCGCTTTAAAACCGAAGGGACTGCAGGCATATAACGCTTTTAAAACCGAAGGGACTGAGGCATAATAACCGCTCAAACCGAAGGGAAAAAAGAAAGGGGAGAAGTGGCTCGAAAATTAGGCCAGCAGAATATAAGAGGGAGAAAAGAGAAGTTGGGAAAAGTATCCAACTTTGGTGTACTTTCACAATAGCTTTAACTCATTTATATAGTCGATGGAAGGCAAGTCACATATTGTTTTTCTAAACAATGTGGGACTTTAGTATGATGAGAATTAGAACTACACAAAACATGATAGTTTTTTTCAAAGTGGATTTCAAAAATATCTTTACCAATGTGGGACTTGATTTTAAAAACAAGTTCTTTCCATTTAAATTTACAAAAAATATTTTTTCCAATGTGGGACTTCAACACATTTTTTAAATTCACACTATAACATACATATGTTCCAACAGGTTCTAAGTGGATAAGGATATGACACAAAAGATTCCTAAGATGGAAAGTGATTGATTGTCTGATGAAGGGGAAAAGGAGGCTAAGATAGGTGTCCATGAACATTCTTTCTTATAACCTACGTGGGTGGGAGACAAGCTAAAAGGTGAAGGCTTTAGATATTTGTTTGTATTTGGTAAATTTGATGTGGGTTTTTGAAAGAAATTAACTGTGTTGATATGGATCATATGTGATTTTTGGGCTAAGGGTTGGTGTTGCATTGATTGGTTATTTAAACATTCTTTTGAGAAGGCTCTCCTGATCCAATTTAGTTACGCTAATAAATGTATTAAAATGTTCATTGATGTTATCCTCTTTGGATGTGTTGTGTTACGAAAAAAATTTACCTGGTTTGGTGAAACAAGTAGTGCAATGAATAGTTGAGATAGGTTTTTACATCAAATGGGACAAAAATTGTCTTGGAATATTCTACTCACTGGGTTGGTGATAGGGATAGTTGTAGTCATTTTTCAGTTAAGTTGAGATATTGTGACAGGGGAATTCGGCTTCAAAACTGTTCAAGTTTAATAATTATTGGGTGGACCATGACATATTTTTGGAGTTTGTGCCTCAAGAATGGTTTTTGTTTTTCATGTTAATCTATAAAAGTTAGTGGAGTATTGTCCTATTTAATTTTTTGATCGAACGATTGTATAAAATTATTTCTAAGTTACTTATTGAGTGTGCAAAAAGTGCTTGGAAACGTAATGTTCCATGTGATAATGTTTTATTGCCTAAAAATAATTTTGATTGGGTACTAGTGTTAAATGAGTTGTTCGATCTGGGTAAGTGAAGAAAAAACGATTATTTCCTTATGAAGGTGTATTTTGAATGTGCCTATGAAACATTCAATTTTAAGTATTTGGATAACATGTTGGGTAGGTTCAATTTTTGTTGGGTTCGAAGGGAGTGGATGAAGGCTTGTTCTTGTTCTCCCTCAATATCACTCTTAATTAATATGAGTCTGACGTATGAAGGGAATCTTAGGCACTACTTTTGTTCTTTACTGTTATAGAGGGGGTAAACATCTTTTGTCTAGAAATTTGTTAAAACCAATTATTTGAGTGGATTCAAAGCAACAACGTGTGGACAATTAAGTTCATTTATTTTCCAATTCTGCAATTTCAAAATGCCAATATTTTGGCGTGCAAACGTGGGAAAATAAGTATATTTTGTGTGGTTTTGAGTTGACCTTAGGTTAAAGGAGGTTGAATTGTGTTTGTCAAAGTTGATAACTTTTTGATAATTTATAAATAATTAAAAATAGTTTTGTTTTGGTTTCTTGGGGTAGAAGCAATCGGATTTAGAGGCAGCAAGCAATGGAAACATAAATAATTGACACGGAGATTTATTCTGGTTCACCACTAACTTGGCTACATCCAGTCCCCTCATTCAGAAGCCTTTAATCCACTAATTCAAATACCTTTGATCAAATACCTAACCCTCCAAGACAGTCTTCCCAAACAGCTTGACAACCCCAAACTTTTGAGGAACTAACCACCTTGACCCTACAAGCCAAGTCTTCTCCTAACAATCTGACAGCCCCAGATTGAAGAAGGAACTAAACCACTATCGGATGGGATACAAAATATTTGAACTTGAGTAGTTGCTTCTAATAAAGCTGATAATAATAATAACTCTCAAACTCTAAGAAAAGAACATATGAAAATATTTCTAACTTGAACAAGTGGTTCTCTCTTTGAACTCTAAGACTACCTTTTTTTGCTTTTCGATGCATTTCTCCTTCAGCCTTGAGAGTCTATTTATAGTGAAAATTTGGACTTCAATTTAGTCCTTGTTTAATTCTGAATTGTATCTTGATCAAATTGAGTTTGTAAATTCTTTAAATTGATTCTATTTCTATTTTGTTTAGATTGAGTTTGTAAATTCTTCAGATTGATTCTATTCGTATTTTGTTCAAATTGTTTTTGTAAATTCTTCAGATTGATTCTATTCATATTTTTTTTTTTAGATAAATCTTGATCACATCTTCAAATCTTCTTCAAATGTTGATAAAATCTTCTTTCATACTCTCCGAAGTCAAATATACTGTTTTCATAAAATACTTTTGTTATCATTAAAACTCAAATATAAAATCATCTTGGTTCCAACAGGGTGGAGAGGAAATAGGTTACGGATGTGGTGGTTTATAGGTTACTTTTTTAATACAATTTCATTACTAAAATATTACTAATATGTTAAAACTAATATTTTATAAAATAACATAATTAATCTATTAAAATATACTAATAACCAAAACTCTCATATTCAAAATAATAACGAAAATTATTACTATACTATTTTACAAAATAATCACATAAAAATACTACTATCTTTGTAGAATAGTCAAAATAATAAAATAAATAAATTTAATATCAACAATTTATATTTATTACTAAATCACAATAAATATGCATAAAATCACCATGCCATAGAAAATATATAAAATAAAGGAAATCAATATCAATATTACTTAATATCTCATAATAA
>PGTU02000976.1:0-42267 GCA_002896215.2 Cicer echinospermum
GTTTGAAGTGATATCGACAATATTTCATCCATGAGGAACCATAACATCATAGTTCAGACTGGTGAACGTTTTCCAGTGACCGAAGAGGTTGGTGTGCGAAATCGAATGCTCGCCCTCTTCTTGTAAGTTTGAGTCATCATCCAGTTATCTCAAGAAACGGGGCATCTAATAGTCAGTATTATTTTTCAGGTTCGATAAAAGAGAGCATTTTTGGTTACTCGAGCACCCATTCTTGTGAATTCAACGTTCCAGGTTCTTTGGTGTGTCATCTGTATTCCCAAGACTGACTAAAGTATGAGGATGTGCAAAAAATGAGACTTATTGTGAGCTATACCTCCTTTGGGTATTATCCTTTTCCACCTACGCTTTCTGTCTGCTCTTAGTTGGTTTCTTGAGTGGGAAAAATGAGTGAGAGATCTCTCCTCTACTCATTTTCTTCTTCCCACCTAAGAATCCCTCCGTTGTGTTGGATTAAGCGTTTAGATGAGAATTCCCCAAGGGGAGTATACTGACCTCACATTTTATACCACGTCAAATGTGAACCTCTCTTTAATACTAATTCATCGTTGACATCCCGTCTTGGAAACGGATTGAACACAAGAGCAAGGTATGGAAGACACTTCAGTCCGTCTATGTCTCATCTTTCCACGGAAATACTTTAAATGCTTGCACAATTGCCTTGGCAAACGTTATAGTGATTCGACAACAAGAAACTTAGCCAAAATTGATAGTTCGCCCTCGTCAATTCTATCCAGGAAAAAGTGTCCTGAAATATGGTCCTTTCCCCGACTTAGGTAGTATTCAAGAATTTCCTTAGACGATATATAGCACTATTCGCCCCCAGTCTAGTCCTGGTACTCATCGGGAAGTATTGTCGAAAAACTTCCCTTTGAAAGATCACAGTTCACCTCTCGTGAGCTGATCTCATCAACACCTTTGTACTCCTCCACCAGTACTTCGGCATCTTCCTAGTAGATATAAGTGGGCATAGGTTACCTCACTCCCGCCTGACAGTTATTCATTCCGAAACTCAACTCTGATCATATGGCCTCAACTCAGCCCCAAACCAAGTACGAACGCCACTTCGCAAACCAGAACAGAGTCATGTTCCCACTGCAGTATTTCAGAGATATCATCACCCATTCTAGCCTGGTACTCATCGGGAAGTATTGTCGAAAATTCCCTTGAAAGATCTACAGTTCACCTCCTCGTGAGATGATCATCATCACAACCTTGTACTCCTCCACCGTACTCAGCATCTCCTTAAGTAGCATATTAAGTGGACAAGTTGCACCTCACTCCCGCCTGACAAGTTTCACTTCGAAGTCTTCCACTTTTGGACTCTTGATTTGCTTTCTCTGATTCTCAAGTCCCTCAAACCTGGGAGCGATCTTAACGACGAACAGTCTTTTAATCCTCTTGACTCTGCACACGGATCTCTCTTCCCTCTTTTCGAGATCGCGTTTGAATCTTGGCAGCAAGTCTGTGAGCAACCGAAGCAGCCATGTATTCATGCCTCCGCCAATTCGATTCATTCCTACTGGGCATTGGTCTCGGAACGTCATTCCTCCTTTGCAGAATGGTCGCACTATAAAACCCGATCAATAAATTTAACACGACTTCGAATATACTAAGAATAACTCCGACCATCAACATCAATAATAATTATGAATGACAACTCAAGAACCTAGAACCGACACATTGACAGACAACAACTCTAACCTACAATCATACACCAAGGTTCCACAGCCCCAAGGAAAACCAACCCAAGCTCGACACACATGTAACAACCCGTTCACAAAAGTAAGAGGTGTATTTTTTTTAAAAGATTTAAAAAAAGCAGAGAGAAATAAATTATAAAATGTCTTTGGGATAAATAATTGGAGTCATTAAAATCACAAACAGCGGAAAAATTTCTCAAATACATACATCCAAAGTATTTAAACAACATACCAGAAGATAAAGGAACCCATCAACTAAGGTGTCGACTGACAATAATATTACAGTACAAGTCTTCCGGTTTTAAAATAAACGCAATCCCCAAAGAGAAAAGGCATTGTTCCCTCTAGTGACAACCTAGTCTGATCATTTTTACAAAACAACTAAACACCCTGACTGATTCTCCACGCGCCGTGAGATCCTCCTACGTAGCTGCAGTCCAAGCGTTCCATCTCCATTTCCGTCCGTTAGGTACGAACCTGGTAAGATCGTCCTGACTCTCATCTGGGCAAAGCCCAGATTTCACGTAATATGTTAAAGAGTCACCAACCGAAAATAAACAGCTTACACAATACGTTAAAGTTTTAAATGCTAAAAATAACTTTTCAACTAAGCATGCACCTTAGCAGGATTTCAATATGCGAAAAGATTCATACAATACTTTGCCAATTAAAATTGAAAGTTAAAATGAGGTTCTCATCCCCCTAATCAAACATAACAAATCAAACATGGATAGTTTTCATGAGCCAAACAATCTTACAACTAAACTGAGGATTTTCACTGAGCCAATCGATTGGCAATCGATTGGGGTGAAGGATTTGATGAAGACAGAATCCTGGGCTTAATTCAATCGATTCGGAAAATCGATTGAGTGAGTACTGAGCCCTAGGTTTTAAGCCAATCGATTTCCAAGTCGATTTGGTCGAATATGGATTGAGTCCTGACTTAAGGCCAATCGATTGCCAAATCGATTTCTTAAATGATTTCGAAAAACTGATTACAAAATCGATTGGCCAATCGATTTTTTTTACTTTAGCCAAGTTCCTGTTAACCTATCAAATCGATTGGAAACTCGATTTCCTGTATATTTCTTTCAAAAATTCATAAACTAACTCAATCACATTCATGCATAATCCAATTCTTAACACTTAACACTGATAACACAATTACTACGACATCATGGATTTCGAAATGGTATTGCAACCAAACAGTTTATCACAAATTCCAAAACATAACACTTAGCATTTATAACACATTACCTACACAAACAAAATGAACCAACAGTTCACAAATTAACAGGGTGTAAGTCTCTCACGGACAAACACATGTGCAGTCTCTCACGGACAAACACAATTTCCTCAGGAACGTAAGTCGTAAACGTACTACCTATCACGGGTCCGTACCGTTTACCGAGGTGCCACCTATCCCGGGTCTGCACAACTTACCAAACGTAAATCGTAAACGTACTGCCTATCACGGGCCCGTACCGTTTACCAAGGTGCCACCTATCACGGGTCTGCACGATTTACCAAAACATACATACGTAAACGAGAAATTAAGAGATTCCCCTTTCTTAATTCTCATCTAACTTAAACCAGGGCGTAGTCTCTCACGGACAAACCCCTGCGCAGTCTCTCACGGACAAACGCAATTCCCGCAGGAACGTAAGTCGTAAATGTACTTCCTATCACGGGTCCGTACCGTTTACCGAGGTGCCACCTATCCCGGGTCTGCACAACTTACCAAACACAATTCCCTCAGGAACGTAAGTCGTAAACGTACTACCTATCACGGGTCCGTACTATTTACCGAGATGCCACCCATCCCGGTCAGCACAACTTACCAAACGTAAATCGGAAACGTACTACCTATCACGGGCCCGTACCGTTTACCAAGGTGCCACCTATCCCGGGTCAGCACGATTTACCGAAACACACATAAAATAACGAGACATTAAGAGATTCCCCATTCTTAATTCTCATTTAACTTAACGATTTTCAAGACAAAATATTCAGTAAATAAGTCATTAAGAGATTCCCCATTCTTAATACTCATTTACTGAAACGATTTTCAAAAACGAACGTTAGGTAACCGAGACATTAAGAGATTCCCCATTCTCAACGCCCAGTTAACTTAAACAATTTTCAAAACAAAATATTAAATAACCGAGACATTAAGAGATTTCCCATTCTTAACGCCCAGTTAACGTAACGATTTTCAAAACAAAATATTAAGTAACCGAGACATTAAGAGATTCCCCATTCTTAACGCCAAGTTAACTTAAACGATTTTTCTTTAAAACAAAATATTAAGTAACCGAGACATTAAGAGATTCCCCATTCTTAACACCCAGTTAACTTAAACGATTTTCAAAACAAAATATTAAGTAACCGAGACATTAAGAGATTCCCCATTCTTAACGCCCAGTTAACTTAAACGATTTTTCTTTAAAACAAAATATTAAGTAACCGAGACATTAAGAGATTCCCCATTCTTAACGCCCAGTTAACTTAAACGATTTTCAAAACAAAATATTAAGTAACCGAGACATTAAGAGATTCCCCATTCTTAACGCCCAGTTAACTTAAACGATTTTTCTTTAAACAAAATATTAAGTAACCGAGACATTTAAGAGATTCCCCATTCTTAACGCCCAGTTAACTTAAACGATTTTCAAAAAACAAAATATTAAGTAACCGAGACATTAAGAGATTCCCCATTCTTAACGCCCAGTTAACTTAAACGATTTTTCTTTCAAAACAAAATATTAAGTAACCGAGACATTAAGAGATTCCCCATTCTCAACGCCCAGTTAACTTAAACGATTTTTTGTTTAAACAAAATATTAAGTAACCGAGACATTAAGAGATTCCCCATTCTTAACGCCCAGTTAACTTAAACGATTTTTCTTTAAAACAAAATATTAAGTAACCGAGACATTAAGAGATTCCCCATTCTCAACGCCCAGTTAACTTAAACGATTTTCAAAACAAAATATTAAGTAACCGACGCATTAAGAGATTCCTCATTCTCAACGCCCAGTTAACTTAACAATTTTTCACAAACAAACCCACATTAAGTAAATAAGACATTAAGAGATTCCCCATTCTTAATACTCATTTAACTTAATGGTTTTCAAATTCCACACAAAACAAACTCAAACAAATTCTCACATCAAACACATCAATTCATTTATTCACAAGATCCAACCATACATATATCAAATTTCATCAATATCAATTAAGAGCATGTCAAACACAACGAACACAAATCGACACAATCCACCACTCAAAAACACACAAGTTTCATTTACTCAAAATCTTACATACGAGAGGTAAATTCATTTTTCCCAAAAACAATACTCCAATCCTAACAAAATTCGTTTCCACACAACCACAGATAAGTCCCTAATGCAAACTAGAAGTTGGAAGGAGCCCTTACCTTCGCGTTAGCTCTAACGTGCGTTTCTGGTACCGCGAGAAAATCCGGTAAAAATCTCCGCTCGCAACGTCGCCTCCAAATTGGTTCACTAGCACCGTAGCGTGGTGGTGAGCCTCCAAATTGGTTCATTTATGTTATTGGGTTAACATTTAGGTCATTGTCGTCCTCCCTAGGTTTATTCTAGTCCAATTAGGGTTTTAAAACTATCTTGTGCATCCAATAAGTTCATTTGGGTCGTTGAATTAACATTTTGTCATTTCAGTCCTCCCTAGGATTATTGTAGTCCAATTAGGGTTTTTAACCAATCTTGTGCATCCAATAAGTTGACTTGGTTCATTGGATTAACATTTAGGTCATTTTCGTCCTCCGTAGGCTTATTCTTGTCCAATTAGGGTTTTTAACAAATGTTGTGCATTCAATAGTTGTTTTTGTGTTATTGGATTTACGATTAGCTTAATATCGTCATCTTAGGCTTATTTTAGTCTAATTAGTGTTTTTAAACAATCTTGTGCATCCAATAAGTTCATTTGTGTCATTGGATTAACATTTAGGTCATTTTCGGCCTCTCTAGGCTGATTCTTGTCCAATTTGTGTTTTTAACCAATATTGTGCATCCAATAAGTTCATTTGTGTCATTGGTTAACATTTAGGTCATTTTCGTCCACCGTAGGCTTATTCTTGTCCAATTGGGGTTTTTAACTAATCTTGTGCATCCAATAAGTTCATTTGTTTTATTGGATTAACATTTTGGTCATTTTCGTCCTCCCTAGGCTTTTTCTTGTCCGATTAGGATTTTTAACCAATCTTGTGCATCTAATAATTTCATTTGTGTTCTAGAATTCACATTTAGGTCATTTTCATACTCCCTAGATTTATTCTTGTCCAATTACTGTTTTTAACCAATCTTGTGCATCCAATAAGTTCGTTTGTGTCATTGTATTAACATTTAGGTCGTTTTCGTCCACCCTAGGCTTATTCTAGTCCAATTAGGGTTTTTAACTAATCTTTTGCATCTAATAGGTGTGTTTGTGTCAATGGATGAACATTTAGGTTATTTTCGTCCTCCTTAGGCTTGTTCTATTCCAATTAGGGTTTTTAACCAATCTTGTGCATCCAATAGGTGTGTTTGTGTCATCGGATTAACTTTCAGCTCATTTTCATCCTCCCTAGGCTTATTCTTGTCCAATTAGGGATTTTAACCAATATTGTGCATCAAATAAGTTCATTTGTCTAATTGGATTAACATTAAGATCATTTACGTCCTCCCTAGGCATATTTTTTGATTAATTAGGGTTTTTAACAAATCTTGTGAATCCAACAATTTCATTTGTGTCCTTGGATTAACATTTAGGTCATTTTCGTCCTCCTTATGCTTATTCTTGTCCAATTAGGGTTTTTAACCAATCTTGTGCATCCAATAGGTGTGTTTGTGTCATTGGATTAACATTTAGATCATTTTCATCCTCCCTAGGCTTACTCTGTTCCAATTAGGGTTTTTAACAAATCTTGTGCATCCAATAATTTCAATTGTGTCCTTGGATTAACATTTATGTCATTTTCGTCCTCCCTACGCTTATTCTTGTCCAGTTAGGGTTTTAACCAATCTTGTGCATCCAATAAGTTCATTTGTGTCATTAGATTAACATTTAGGTCATTTTCGTCCTCCATAGGCTTCTTCTAGTCCAATTAGGGTTTTAACCAATCTTGTGCATCCAATAAGTTCATTTGTATCATTGGATTAACATTTAGGTCATTTTCGTCATCGGTAGGCTTATTCTTGTCCAATTAGGGTTTTAACCAATTTTGTGCATCCAATAAGTTCATTTGTGTCATTGGATTAACATTTATGTCTTTTTCGTCCTACCTTGGCTTGTTCTTGTCTAATTAGGGGTTTTAACCATTCTTGTGCATCCAATAGGTGTGTTGGTGTCATTGGATGAACATTTAGGTCATTGTCGTCGTCCCTAGGCTTATTCTGGTCCAATTAGGGTTTTTAACAAATCTTATGCATCCAATAGGTTCTGTTGTATCATTGGATTAACATTTAGGTCATTTGCTTCCTCCCTAGGCTTATTCTTGTACAATTAGGGTTTTCAACAAATATTGTGCATCTAATAGTTTCATTTGAGTCCTTGGATTAACATTTAGGTCATTTTGTCCTCCCTAGGCTTATTCTTGTCCAATTAGGGTTTTTAACCAATCTTGTGCAACCAATAAGTTCCATTTATGTCATTGGGTTAACATTTAGGTCATTTTCGTCCTCCCTAGGTTTATTCTAGTACAAATAGGGTTTTCAAACTATCTGGTGCATCCAATAAGTTCATTTGGGTCGTTGAATTAACATTGTGTCATTTCATTCCTCCCTAGGATTATTGTAGTCGAATTAGGGTTTTTAACCAATCTTGTGCATCCAATAAGTTCACTTGATTACTTGGATTAACATTTAGGTCATTTTCGTCCTCCCTAGGCTTATTCTTGTCCAATTAGGGTTTTTAACAAATGTTGTGCATTCAATTTGCGGTTTGAACCAATCTTGTGCATCCAATAAGTTCATTTGTGTCATTGGATTAACATTTAGGTCATTTTCGTCCTCCCTAGGCTTATTCTAGTCCAATTTGGGTTTTAACCAATCTTGTGCATCCAATAAGTTCATTTGAATCATTGGATTATCATTTAGGTCACTTTCGTCATCGGTAGGCTTATTCTTGTCCAATTAGTGTTTTTAACCAATCTTGTGCATCCAATAGGTGTGTTTGTGTCATTGGATTAACTTTTAGGTCGTTTTCGTACTCCTTAGGCTTATTCTAGTCCAATTAGGGTTTTTAACCAATCGTGTGCATCCAATAGGTGTGTTTGTGTCATTGCATTATAATTTTTGTCATTTTCGTCCTCCCTAAGCCTATTCTCGTCCAATACGGGTTTTTAACCAATCTTGTGCATCCAATAAGTTCATTTGTTTCCTTGGATTAACTTTTAGGTCATTTTCGTCCTCCCTAGACTTATTCTTGTCCAATTAGGGGTTTGAACCAATCTTGTGCATCCAATAAGTTCATTTGTGTCATTGGATTAACATTTAGGTCATTTTCGTCCTCCCTAGGCTTATTCTAGTCCAATTTGGGTTTAACCAATCTTGTGTATCCAAAAAGTTCATTTGTGTCATTGGATTAACATTTAGGTCATTTTCGTCATTTGTAGGCTTATTCTTGTCCAATTAGGGTTTTTAACCAATCTTGTGAATCCAATAAGTTCATTTCTGTCATTGGATTAACATTTAGGTCATTTTCATCCTCCCTAGGCTTATTCTTGTCCCATTAGGGTTTTTAAAAAATCATGTGCATCCAATAAATATATTTGTGTCCTAGGCTTAACGTTTAGGTCATTTTCATCCTCCCTAGGCTTATTTCTTGTTCAATAAGAGTTTTTAACCAATCTTGTGCATCCAATAAGTTCATTTGTTTCCTTGGATTAACTTTTAGGTCATTTTTGTCCTCCCTAGGCTTATTTTGGTCCAATTTGAGGTTTTAACATATCTTGTGCATCCATTAAGTTCATTTGTGTCATTGGATTAACATTTAAGTCATTTTCGTCCTCCCTAAGCTTATTCTAGTCCAATTAGGGATTTAACCAATCTTGTGCATCCAATAAGTTCAATTGTATCATTGGATTAACATTTACGTAATTTTCGTCATCGGTAAGCTTATTCTTGTCCTTTTAGGGTTTTTTAACTAATGTTGTGCATCCAAAAAGTTTATTTGTGTCATTGGATAAACATTTAGGTCATTTCTGTCATCTGTAGGTTTATTCTTGTCCAATTAGGGTTTTTAACCAATGTTGTGCATCCAAAAAGTTCATTTGTGTCATTGGATTAACATTTCGGTCATTTTCGTCATCTGTAGGTGATGACTCTTCATCATATGCATATTTTCCCACTATTTTAGTCTTATTTATCCTCAATTATTAGTTAAATTAAGGATTTATTTGATATATTTTGTTGATTTTTGTTCTTTGAGTTAAATTAAATGTTTTAGGTTTTATTTTAGTGATTAAGTAGGAATATTTCGTAATTTTACATTGCGTTGTGTTTTGGTGCAGTGCTGAATTTTTGTGAGAAATCAACATGACACATGTAGAGTATTTCAGCCATATCTGGAGTTGTAGATGTTCAATTGGAGTCAAACCAAATGCAAATGAAAGCTAGGATCCATAGCTACACCCTACATGAAGACACCGGAACCAAATTCAGACTAGAAAGAGGGGAAAAATGCAATATACGCCAGACAGCAGATGCTGAGCGCTCGAGCGCGCCCAAGAGCAATCCAAGCGCTTTTTCCAGCATCTGCTACTGCCCAAATGTGCCCAAGCGCATCGAAGCGCGCCTGGGGCGCGCGACCCGCACCAGCAACCATAAAAACACAGATTTTTACTGTTTTAGGCTATCTTTTTGACTATGGGGAAGTTGGGAGACTTGTGCCCTAGCATAGAAACTCAAAGACGGCCGTTTCTAACATCCTTGGAGCAGTTTTATCAAGAATCATTCATGAATCCTTCTTGTAATCCTTCTCTAATCTTTATCTCTTTTATTTCTGTCATGAGTAACTAAACCCTATTTGTTAGGGATAAGTGTAACAAGATGAAACCCTTATTTTTATGATTAAGATTTCTAGTTATATGAATGAGTTTATTGAATTATTTTTCTCATCTCTGTGCTTAATGCTTTTTATTGCTTGATCAACATTAAAATGTTCTACGATTTGTATTTTGAAACGGAAGTGGACTTTACAAATGCTTGAGATGAGAAATTCATGAATTTGTAGTCTAGACATAGGTGCAGGTCATGAAACCAATTAAATTTGTTTGCAAAGCAATAATTTACAAGAGAATTTCTATACGGTAATGCTTAATTCTAATCTTAAATCTACTAAGGAATTAGGGGTTACTTTGGAATTAAAGGTTCTGTCACTAAGACATTAGGGCAAGAATAATAAAGAGAATTCGGTAATAATTCAATAAAGGATTTCAATAACTATGATCAAATTAGACACCAAGGTTGGATTCGAAGTGAAACTCATCCCTGACATTTTTCTCAATTTATAAAAGATCAATTTTACTACTGCTGTCAATTTTAAATATTATTTCAATCAACTTGGGAACCTTTTGTTCAATTTTAGTAACTAAATATAATTCAATAGTGAAACGCAATCCTTGAGTTCGACACTTGATACTACTGTTTTATTATTACTTGCAACGATTCAGTACACTTGCTGAAACGCTATCAAGTTTTTGGCGCCGTTGCCGGGGATTGTCATATCACTATTGAATTTAATTTATTTACTTAATTGAAATTTTTTGCTCTGCAATCAAATTTTTGATTTTATATTATTTTATGTTTTTTTTTTTATTTGTTGAACTTGCTTATGTCATGTCTAGTGGTTTGTCTGTTCTTTGTTTGAGATAACTATTCACTGTAAAGCATGGAAGATTATAATGATGATATTCTACTACAATTATATGAAGAGTGTGATACTTGTCTTATATCTGGTATATGTCGCATGATTGAGGACAAATCTTGAGTTATACATTTTTAAGATATCACCCTCAGATCCCTCTGATGAAGCCTCTTAGGTGTGACTTTTGCGGAGAAGCACATAAGAATGGAAATTGTGCTGATGACTTTGCCGAACTAGTAGAATATGAAGATTTTTTTTTGAAAGTCACAGAAAACGACGAGCGTTACATTAAAAAGATCTATTGGGAACAAATTCTACCTCCAAAAATTCTATCCAAAGAATCAGATGACAAAGACTTTCACGTTACAAACGTTTTGGTTGAATTCATGAAGAATAACATGGTTTCAATTGAAAGATTTGAAACTCAATGTGAGAGGTTATTTGAACAAGTGGTTAAGTTTGAAAAGATGGAGGAGAAGTTGAAGATTGAAGATAATTTCATTGTTGTGGTAGAAGAAGATAAGCAAGAGGAAAAGACGAACGAGGAAAAGAAAAAAGAAGAGATTGATAAAGTTCGAGATTCAATCTATGCCTTGTTCATCAATGTCCAATTGAAAAGGACATGGAAACAACATCTTTTATTTCTTAAGTTCATGGAATTTCTACCAAACAAAAAGAAAAAGAAGGATGATGTGTTCTTCTTGTCATATATGCCACCTTGACAGTAGTTGAGACGTCAAGCTCAAGACACTAAACGAGCGCTTATTGGGAGGCAACCCAATTTTATATCCTTTGCACCGTATTTATTTATTGCATTTCAGATTTATTTTACTCCATTTAGTTCCAATTTTTAGTCTCTAATTTCTAGTTCTCTTAGTTTTGATGTTTGGTATGAGCAAGGAATCAAAAAGATGCGTTGAGAAGCGATCGTACAGCTCCAAATTACACAACGTGCGCCTGAAGCGTTTTTCCAGACACCAGGAGGCATGTTTTATGCTAATCTATTTGCACCTCACCAGTATACTGGCGACCATACCGGAACAAGAGCGAATGATCTAAATGAGAATCATTGAACTACTAAACTGAGAGAAGTTTTCTTTCTTTTTTCTTTTTCTTTTTGTTGGTTGTCCTGTTGCTTTCCGTTTTCTCGTTTTCTTTGTTTAATGTCAGTATATGTTGACTTTCTTCTCCTCATGTTTTTTCTTCCTTTCACTAAATGTGTACTATGATGAAACAGTTGTACTGACTTGCACTTAATCTTAAAATTTCTGTTTGTGATTTCGCAAGTTAAATTTCATTTCTTAGATTATGTTATTGCTCAAGTCGACAAGCCCTCCTAATGCATGCATTCTTGATTACTAAATGGTTGTAGAAGGCTAATATGCCATCAATTTTTCAAAAATACAATTTTAACTTTTCAAAAGCATGTTGGCTTTATTTTGATTGTTCATACTCTCTCTTATTATCCTAGCTGTGAGCTTTTGAGCCTAAACACTTAAATTCTTTGTTGTGTGATTATCCAGACATGTGTTATCCCTCTAGAACTTGCAACAATTCTGACTTGCATCACTTGTAATTTATGCATACATTGAGGCAATTTTATTGGTCGTTTGAGCCTTTCTAACTACCCTATGAAAATTTTACCCTTTGCTAGCCCCTTTGAGCCTTGCCCTTTTATTTCGGTTACTAGCCACACTACAAGCAAAAACACCTGACTTTAATTAAATCACCTTACTTGGAGTTATGTAGAAAAAAAATTTTTGTCTTAATAAAATTCTAAGTTTGGGGTTTCTCATGGGATAGCAACTTTTTATGTTTGGGGTGGTGATTCTCACAAAAAGAAAATAAAAAGAAAAAATAAAAAGAAGAAAACAAAATGAAAGAAGAAAGAAGAAAAAAAAATTAAATTTGTGTACTTTGGTAAATAATATCTTCTTGCTTCTTTTGTCAATGTTTGAGAATCTCCATAATTAAAAGGTGAAAAAAAATGGTAGAATAAGGTGGAAATGTATGCCTAACTCCAAGTGGTAAAGCCTACTATCCTAAAATGTCCTACCCTTACCTAAGCCCCATTACAACCCGAAAGTCCTCCAAAAATGTATGTGTTTACTGCATTGTGATTGCTAACTAGAATTTTTTCAAGCCTATGGTAGCGTGATGCATGTTCTAGGATTTGAGCGATAAATTCATAACCCTTTCTAAACACTTGAGAGAAATTTTGGTGAGATTGTGTGAAGAGAGAGTTGAATTTGATGAATGAATGCCAATGTGTACAAATCTTGTTGTCTGTCTTTTTGAAAACAACCATAGAGCATGACGAATGTTTTGCAGTAGCAAGAACTTTGAAATTTGAGTGTGATGTAATTTGAGAAATTGAATTTAAGTGTGCATTTAACAGGACCAAATATGAAATTAATTGTTGCTTGGGGACAAGCAATAGATTAAGTTTGGGGTTGTGATGACTCTTCATCATATGCATATTTTCCCACTATTTTAGTCTTATTTATCCTCAATTATTAGTTAAATTAAGGATTTATTTGATATATTTTGTTGATTTTTGTTCTTTGAGTTAAATTAAATGTTTTATGTTTTATTTTAGTGATTAAGTAGGAATTTTTCATAATTTTACATTGCGTTGTGTTTTGGTGCAGTGCTGAATTTTTGTGAGAAATCAACATGACACATGTAGAGTATTTCAGCCATATCTGGAGTTGTAGATGTCCAATTGGAGTCACACCAAATGCAAATGAAAGCTAGGATCCATAGCTACAACGTTCATGAAGACACCGGAACCAAATTCAGACTCGAAAGAGGAGAAACATGCAATATACGCCGGACTGCAGATGCTAAGCGCTGGAGCGCGCCCAAGCGCTTTTTCCCAGCATTCGCCACTGCCGATACGCGCCCGAGCGCGCCCAAGCGCAAGCCAAGCGCTTTTTCCAGTATCTGCTACTGCCAAACGCGCCCAAGCGCATCTAAGCGCGCCTGGGGCGCGCGACCCGCACCAGCAACCATAAAAACACAGATTTTTACTGTTTTAGTCTATCTTTTTGACTATGGGGAAGTTGGGAGACTTGTGCCCCTAGCATAGAAACTCAAAGACGGCCGTTTCTAACATCCTTGGAGCAGTTTTATCAAGAATCATTCATGAATCCTTCTTGTAATCCTTCTCTAATCTTTATCTCTTTTATTTCTATCATGAGTAACTAAACCCTATTTGTTAGGGATAAGTGTAACAAGATGAAACCCTTATTTTTATGATTTGATTTCTAGTTATATGAATGAGTTTATTGAATTATTTTTCTCATCTCTTTGCTTAATGCTTTTTATTGCTTGATCAACATTAAAATGTTCTACGATTTGTATTTTGAAACGGAAGTGGACTTTACAAATGCTTGAGATGAGAAATTCATGAATTTGTAGTCTAGACATAGGTGCAGGTCATGAAACCAATTAAATTAGTTGCAAAGCAATAATTTACAAGAGAATTTCTATACGGTAATGCTTAATTCTAATCTTAAATCTACTAAGGAATTAGGGTTACTTTGGAATTAAAGGTTCTGTTACTAAGACATTAGGGCAAGAATAATAAAGAGAATTCGGTAATAATTCAATAAAGGATTTCAATAACTATGATCAAATTAGACACCAAGGTTGGATTCGAAGTGAAACTCATCCCTGACATTTTTCTCAATTTATAAAAGATCAATTTTACTACTGCTGTCAATTTTAAATATTATTTCAATCAACTTGGGAACCTTTTGTTCAATTTTAGTAACTAAATATAATTCAATAGTAAAACGCAATCCTTGAGTTCGACACTCGATACTACCGTTCTATTATTACTTGCAACGATTCAGTACACTTGCTGAAACGCTATCAGTAGGCTTATTCTTGTCCAATTAGGGTTTTTAACCAATCTTGTGCATCCAATAAGTTCATTTGTGTCATTGGATAAACATTTTGATCATTTTCGTCCACCCTAGGCTTATTCTAGTCCAATTAGGGTTTTTTTTACCAATCTTGTGCATCCATTAATTATATTTGTAACATTGGATTAACATTTAGGTCATTTCGTCTTTAGTAGGCTTATTCTTGTCCAATTAAGGTTTTAACCAATCTTGTACATCCAATAAGTTCATTTGTGTCGTGGGCTTAACTTTTAAGTCATTTTCGTCATCCCTATGCTTATTCTTTTCCAATTAGGGTTTTTAACCAATATTGTGCATCCAATAATTTCATCTGTGTCCTGTGATTAACATTTAGGTCATTTTCGTCATTTGTAGGCTTATTCTTGTCCAATTAGGGTTTTTAACCAATCTTGTGAATCCAATAAGTTCATTTCTGTCATTGGATTAACATTTAGGTCATTTTCATCCTCCCTAGGCTTATTCTTGACCCATTAGGTTTTTAAAAAATCATGTGCATCCAATAAATATATTTGTGTCCTAGGCTTAACGTTTAGGTCATTTTCATCCTCCCTAGGCTTATTTTGTTCAATAAGAGTTTTTAACCAATCTTGTGCATCCAATAAGTTCATTTGTTTCCTTGGATTAACTTTGTGGTCATTTTTGTCCTCCCTAGGCTTATTTTGGTCCAATTTGAGGTTTTAACATATCTTGTGCATCCATTAAGTTCATTTGTGTCATTGGATTAACATTTAAGTCATTTTTCGTCCTCCCTAAGCTTATTCTAGTCCAATTAGGGATTTAACCAATCTTGTGCATCCAATAAGTTCAATTGTATCATTTGATTAACATTTACGTAATTTTCGTCATCGGTAAGCTTATTCTTGTCCTTTTAGGGTTTTTAACTAATGTTGTGCATCCAAAAAAGTTATTTGTGTCATTGGATAAACATTTAGGTCATTTCCGTCATCTGTAGGTTTATTCTTGTCCAATTAGGGTTTTTTAACCAATATTGTGCATCCAAAAAGTTCATTTGTGTCATTGGATTAACATTTCGGTCATTTTCGTCATCTGTAGGTGATGACTCTTCATCATATGCATATTTTCCCACTATTTTAGTCTTATTTATCCTCAATTATTAGTTAAATTAAGGATTTATTTTGATATATTTTGTTGATTTTTGTTCTTTGAGTTAAATTAAATGTTTTAGGTTTTATTTTAGTGATTAAGTAGGAATTTTTCGTAATTTTACATTGCGTTGTGTTTTGGTGCAGTGCTGAATTTTTGTGAGAAATCAACATGACACATGTAGAGTATTTCAGCCATATCTGGAGTTGTAGATGTCCAATTGGAATCAAACCAAATGCAAATGAAAGCTAGGATCCATAGCTACACCCTTCATGAAGACACCGGAACCAAATTCAGAATAGAAAGAGGGGAACAATGCAATATACGCCGGACAGCAGATGCTGAGCGCTGGAGCGCGCCCAAGCGCAAGCCAAGCGCTTTTTCCCAGCATTCGCCACTACCGATACGCGCCCGAGCGCGCCCAAGCGCAATCCAAGCGCTTTTTTCCAGCATCTGCTACTGCCCAAACACGCCCAAGCGCATCGAAGCGCGCCTGGGGCGCGCGACCCGCACCAGCAACCATAAAAACACAGATTTTTTACTGTTTTAGTCTATCTTTTTGACTATGGGGAAGTTGGGAGACTTGTGCCCTAGCATAGAAACTCAAAGACGGCCGTTTCTAACATCCTTGGAGCAGTTTTATCAAGAATCATTCATGAATCCTTCTTGTAATCCTTCTCTAATCTTTATCTCTTTTATTTCTGTCATGAGTAACTAAACCCTATTTGTTAGGGATAAGTGTAACAAGATGAAACCCTTATTTTTATGATTAAGATTTCTAGTTATATGAATGAGTTTATTGAATTATTTTTCTCATCTCTGTGCTTAATGCTTTTTATTGCTTGATCAACATTAAAATGTTCTACGATTTGTATTTTGAAACGGAAGTGGACTTTACAAATGCTTGAGATGAGAAATTCATGAATTTGTAGTCTAGACATAGGTGCAGGTCATGAAACCAATTAAAATTTGTTGCAAAGCAATAATTTACAAGAGAATTTCTATACGGTAATGCTTAATTCTAATCTTAAATCTACTAAGGAATTAGGGGTTACTTTGGAATTAAAGGTTCTGTCACTAAGACATTAGGGCAAGAATAATAAAGAGAATTCGTAATAATTCAATAAAGGATTTCAATAACTATGATCAAATTAGACACCAAGGTTGGATTCGAAGTGAAACTCATCCCTGACATTTTTCTCAATTTATAAAAGATCAATTTTACTACTGCTGTCAATTTTAAATATTATTTCAATCAACTTGGGAACCTTTTGTTCAATTTTAGTAACTAAATATAATTCAATAGTGAAACGCAATCCTTGAGTTCGACACTTGATACTACTGTTTTATTATTACTTGGAACGATTCAGTACACTTGCTGAAACGCTATCAAGTTTTTGGCGCCGTTGCCGGGGATTGTCATATCACTATTGAATTTAATTTATTTACTTAATTGAAATTTTTTGCTCTGCAATCAAATTTTGATTTTATATTATTTTATGTTTTTTTTTTTTTTGTTGAACTTGCTTATGTCATGTCTAGTGTTTGTCTGTTCTTTGTTTGAGATAACTATTCACTGTAAAGCATGGAAGATTATAATGATGATATTCTACTACAATTATATGAAGAGTGTGATACTTGTCTTATATCTGGTATATGTCGCATGATTGAGGGACAAATCTTGAGTTATACATTTTTAAGATATCACCCTCAGATCCCTCTGATGAAGCCTCTTAGGTGTGACTTTTGCGGAGAAGCACATAAGAATGGAAATTGTGCTGATGACTTTGCCGAACTAGTAGAATATGAAGATTTTTTTGAAAGTCACAGAAAACGACGAGCGTTACATTAAAAAGATCTATTGGGAACAAATTCTACCTCCAAAAATTCTATCCAAAGAATCAGATGACAAAGACTTTCACGTTACAAACGTTTTGGTTGAATTCATGAAGAATAACATGGTTTCAATTGAAAGATTTGAAACTCAATGTGAGAGGTTATTTGAACAAGTGGTTAAGTTTGAAAAGATGGAGGAGAAGTTGAAGATTGAAGATAATTTCATTGTTGTGGTAGAAGAAGATAAGCAAGAGGAAAAGACGAACGAGGAAAGAAAAAAGAAGAGATTGATAAAGTTCGAGATTCAATCTATGCCTTGTTCATCAATGTCCAATTGAAAAGGACATGGAAACAACATCTTTTATTTCTTAAGTTCATGGAATTTCTACCAAAACAAAAAGAAAAAGAAGGATGATGTGTTCTTCTTGTCATATATGCCACCTTGACAGTAGTTGAGACGTCAAGCTCAAGACACTAAACGAGCGCTTATTGGGAGGCAACCCAATTTTATATCCTTTGCACCGTATTTATTTATTGCATTTCAGATTTATTTTACTCCATTTAGTTCCAATTTTAGTCTCTAATTTCTAGTTCTCTTAGTTTTGATGTTTGGTATGAGCAAGGAATCAAAAAGATGCGTTGAGAAGCGATCGTACAGCTCCAAAATTACACAACGTGCGCCTGAAGCGTTTTTTCCAGACACCAGGAGGCATGTTTTATGCTAATCTATTTGCACCTCACCAGTATACTGGCGACCATACCGGAACAAGAGCGAATGATCTAAATGAGAATCATTGAACTACTAAACTGAGAGAAGTTTTCTTTCTTTTTTCTTTTCTCTTTTTGTTGGTTTGTCCTGTTGCTTTCCGTTTTCTCGTTTTCTTTGTTTAATGTCAGTATATGTTGACTTTCTTCTCCTCATGTTTTTTCTTCCTTTCACTAAATGTGTACTATGATGAAACAGTTGTACTGACTTGCACTTAATCTTAAAATTTCTGTTTGTGATTTCGCAAGTTAAATTTCATTTCTTAGATTATGTTATTGCTCAAGTCGACAAGCCCTCCTAATGCATGCATTCTTGATTACTAAATGGTTGTAGAAGGCTAATATGCCATCAATTTTCAAAAATACAATTTTAACTTTTCAAAAGCATGTTGGCTTTATTTTGATTGTTCATACTCTCTCTTATTATCCTAGCTGTGAGCTTTTGAGCCTAAACACTTAAATTTTTTTGTTGTGTGATTATCCATACATGTGTTATCCCTCTAGAACTTGCAACAATTCTGACTTGCATCACTTGTAATTTATGCATACATTGAGGCAATTTTATTGGTCGTTTGAGCCTTTCTAACTACCCTATGAAAATTTTACCCTTTGCTAGCCCCTTTGAGCCTTGCCCTTTTATTTCGGTTACTAGCCACACTACAAGCAAAACACTTGACTTTAATTAAATCACCTTACTTGGAGTTACGTAGAAAAAAAATTTTTGTCTTAATAAAATTCTAAGTTTGGGGTTTCTCATGGGATAGCAACTTTTTATGTTTGGGGTGGTGATTCTCACAAAAAGAAAATAAAAAGAAAAAATAAAAAGAAGAAAAACAAAATGAAAGAAGAAAGAAGAAAAAAAAATTAAATTTGTGTACTTTGGTAAATAATATCTTCTTGCTTCTTTTGTCAATGTTTGAGAATCTCCATAATTAAAAGGTGAAAAAAAATGGTAGAATAAGGTGGAAATGTATGCCTAACTCCAAGTGGTAAAGCCTACTATCCTAAAATGTCCTACCCTTACCTAAGCCCCATTACAACTCGAAAGTCCTCCAAAAATGTATGTGTTTACTGCATTGTGATTGCTAACTAGAATTTTTTCAAGCCTATGGTAGCGTGATGCATGTTCTAGGATTTGAGCGATAAATTCATAACCCTTTCTAAACACTTGAGAGAAATTTTGGTGAGATTGTGTGAAGAGAGAGTTGAATTTGATGAATGAATGCCAATGTGTACAAATCTTGTTGTCTGTCTTTTTGAAAACAACCATAGAGAATGACGAATGTTTTGCAGTAGCAAGAACTTTGAAATTTGAGTGTGATGTAATTTGAGAAATTGAATTTAAGTGTGCATTTAACAGGACCAAATATGAAATTAATTGTTGCTTGGGGACAAGCAATAGATTAAGTTTGGGGTTGTGATGACTCTTCATCATATGCATATTTTCCCACTATTTTAGTGTTATTTATCCTCAATTATTAGTTAAATTAAGGATTTATTTGATATATTTTGTTGATTTTTGTTCTTTGAGTTAAATTAAATGTTTTATGTTTTATTTTAGTGATTAAGTAGGAATTTTTCGTAATTTTACATTGCGTTGTGTTTTGGTGCAGTGCTGAATTTTTTGTGAGAAATCAACATGACACATGTAGAGTATTTCAGCCATATCTGGAGTTGTAGATGTCCAATTGGAGTCACACCAAATGCAAATGAAAGCTAGGATCCATAGCTACAACTTTCATGAAGACACCGGAACCAAATTTCAGATCGAAAGAGGAGAAACATGCAATATACCCCGGACTGCAGATGCTAAGCGCTGGAGCGCGCCCAAAGCGCTTTTTCCCAGCATTCGCCACTGCCGATACGCGCCCGAGCGCGCCCCAAGCGCTTTTTCCAGTATCTGCTACTGCCCAAACGCGCCCAAGCGCATCTAAGCGCGCCTGGGGCGCGCGACCCGCACCAGCAACCATAAAACACAGATTTTTACTGTTTTAGTCTATCTTTTTGACTATGGGGAAGTTGGGAGACTTGTGCCCTAGCATAGAAACTCAAAGACGGCCGTTTCTAACATCCTTGGAGCAGTTTTATCAAGAATCATTCATGAATCCTTCTTGTAATCCTTCTCTAATCTTTATCTCTTTTATTTCTGTCATGAGTAACTAAACCCTATTTGTTAGGGATAAGTGTAACAAGATGAAACCCTTATTTTTATGATTTGATTTCTAGTTATATGAATGAGTTTATTGAATTATTTTTCTCATCTCTTTGCTTAATGCTTTTTATTGCTTGATCAACATTAAAATGTTCTACGATTTGTATTTTGAAACGGAAGTGGACTTTACAAATGCTTGAGATGAGAAATTCATGAATTTGTAGTCTAGACATAGGTGCAGGTCATGAAACCAATTAAATTAGTTGCAAAGCAATAATTTACAAGAGAATTTCTATACGGTAATGCTTAATTCTAATCTTAAATCTACTAAGGAATTAGGGGTTACTTTGGAATTAAAGGTTCTGTTACTAAGACATTAGGGCAAGAATAATAAAGAGAATTTGGTAATAATTCAATAAAGGATTTCAATAACTATGATCAAATTAGACACCAAGGTTGGATTCGAAGTGAAACTCATCCCTGACATTTTTCTCAATTTATAAAAGATCAATTTTACTACTGCTGTCAATTTTAAATATTATTTCAATCAACTTGGGAACCTTTTGTTCAATTTTAGTAACTAAATATAATTCAATAGTAAAACGCAATCCTTGAGTTCGACACTCGATACTACCGTTTTATTATTACTTGCAACGATTCAGTACACTTGCTGAAACGCTATCAGTAGGCTTATTCTTGTCCAATTAGGGTTTTTAACCAATCTTGTGCATCCAATAAGTTCATTTGTGTCATTGGATAAACATTTTGATCATTTTCGTCCACCCTAGGCTTATTCTAGTCCAATTAGGGTTTTTTTACCAATCTTGTGCATCCATTAATTATATTTGTATCATTGGATTAACATTTAGGTCATTTTCGTCTTTAGTAGGCTTATTCTTGTCCAATTAAGGTTTTAACCAATCTTGTGCATCCAATAAGTTCATTTGTGTCGTGGGCTTAACTTTTAAGTCATTTTCGTCATCCCTATGCTTATTCTTTTCCAATTAGGGTTTTTAACCAATCTTGTGCATCCAATAATTTCATCTGTGTCCTGGATTGACATTTAGGTCATTTTTGTCCTCCCCAAGCTTATTTTCGTCCAATTAGAGTTTTTAACCAATTTTGTGCATCCAATAAGTTCATTTGTGTCATTGGTTTAACATTTTGGTATTTTTCGTCCACCGTAGGCTTATTCATGTCCAATTAGGGTTTTTAACCAATCTTGTGCATCCAATAAGTTCATTTGTTTCCTTGGATTAACTTTTAGGTCATTTTCGTCCTCCTTAGACTTATTTTTGTCCAATTTGGGTTTTTAACCAATGTTGTGCATCCAATAGGTATGTTTGTGTCATTGGATTAACATTTAGGTCATTTTCGTACTCCTTAGGCTTATTCTAGTCCAATTAGGGTTTTTAACCTATCGTGTGCATCCAATAGGTGTGTTTGTGTCATTGCATTATAATTTTTGGTCATTTTCCTCCTCCATAGGCCTATTCTCGTCCAATAAGGGTTTTTAACCAATCTTGTGCATCCAATAAGTTCATTTGTTACCTTGGATTAACTTTAAGGTCATTTCCGTCCTCCCTAGACTTATTCTTGTCCAATTTGGGTTTTAACCATTCTTGTGCATGCAATAAGTTCGTTTGTGTCATTGGATTAACATTTAGGTCATTATCATCCTCCCTAGGCTTATTCTAGTCCAATTAGGGTTTTAACCAATCTTTTGCATCCAATAGGTGTGTTTGTGTCATTGGTTTAACATTTAGGTCATTTTCGTCCTCACTAGGCTTATTCTTGTCCAATTAGGGTTTTAAATCAATGTTGTGAATGCCAAAAGTTCATTTGTGTCATTGGATTAACATTTAGGTCATTTCCGTCATCTGTAGGCTTATTCTTGTCCACTTAGGGTTTTTAACCAATGTTGTGCATCCAAAAAGTTCATTTGTGTCATTCGATTAACATTTCGGTCATTTTCGTCATTTTTTGCTTATTCTTGTCCAATTATGGTTTTTAACCAATCTTGTGCATCCAATAGGTTTGTTTGTGTCATTGGATTAACATTTAGGTCATTTTCGTACTCCTTAGGCTTATTCTAGTCCAATTAGGATTTTTAACCAATCGTGTGCATCCAATAGGTGTGTTTTGTGTCATTGCATTATAATTTTGGTCATTTTTCGTCCTCTCTAGGCCTATTCTTCATCCAATAACGGTTTTTAACCAATCTTGGGCATCCAATAAGTTCATTTGTTTCCTTGGATTAAGTTTTAGGTCATTTTCGTCCTCCTAGACTTATTCTTGTCCAATTTGGGGTTTTAACCAATCTTGTGCATCCAATAAGTTCATTTGTGTCATTGGATTAACATTTAGGTCATTTTTGTCCTCCCTAGTCTTATTCTAGTCCAATTAGGGTTTTAACCAATCTTGTGCATCCAATAAGTTCATTTGAATCATTGGATTATCATTTAGGTGGCTTTCGTCATCGGTAGGCTTATTCTTGTCCAATTAGGGTTTTTAACCAATCTTGTGCATCAAATAAGTTCAATTGTATCATTGGATTAACATTTAGGTCATTTTCGTCATCGGTAAGCTTATTCTTGTCCTTTTAGGGTTTTTAACCAATCTTGTGCATCCAAAAAGTTCATTTGTGTCATTGGATTAACATTTAGGTCATTTCCTTCATCTGTAGGCTTATTCTTTTCCAATTAGGGTTTTTAAGCAATCTTGTGCATCCATAAGTTCATTTGGGTCATTGGATTAACATTTAGGTCATTTTCGTCCTCCTTAGGCTTAATCTTGTCCAATTAGGGTTTTTAATAAATCTTGAGCATCCAATATTATATTTGTGTCCTGGGCTTAACATTTTAAGTCATTTTCGTCCTCCCTAGGCTTATTCTTGTCCAATTAAGGTTTTTAACCAATCTTGTGTATCCAATAATTTCATTTATATCCTGGGATTGACATTTAGGTCATTTTCGTCCACCCTAGGCTTATTCTAGTCCAATTAGGGTTTTTAACCAATCTTGGGCATCCAATAAGTTCATTTGTGTCCTTGGATTAACATTTAGGTCTTTTTCGTCCTCCCTAGGCTTATTCTTCTCCAATTAGGGTTTTAACCAATCTTGTGCATCCAATAAGTTCATTTGTGTCATTGGATTAACATTTAGGTCATTTTCGTCTTCACTAGGCTTATTCTTGTTCAATTAGGATTTTTAACCAATCTTGTGCATCCAATAAGTTCATTTGTATCATAGGATTAACATTTAGGTCATTTTCAATCATCGGTAGGCTTATTCTTGTCCAATTAGGGTTTTTAACCAATCTTGTGCATCCAAGAAGTTCATTTGTGTCATTGGATTAACATTTAGGTCATTTTCGTCCTCCATAGGCTTATTCTTGTCTAATTATGGTTTTTAACCAATCTTGTGCATCCAATAAGTTTATTTGTGTCATTGGATTTACATTTAAGTCATTTTCATTCTCCCTAGGCTTATTCTAGTCCAATTAGGGATTTAACAAATCTTGTGTATCGAATATATCAGTCATTTGTATCATTGGATTAACATTTAGGTCATTTTCGTCCTCCATAGGCTTATTCTTGTCCAATTAGGGTTTTTTAACAAATCTTGTGCATCCAATAATTTCATTTGTGTCCTTGGATTAACTTTTTAGGTCATTTTCATCCTCCCCAGGCTTATTCTTGTCCAATTAGGGTTTTTAACCAATCTTTTGCACCCAATAATTTCATTTGTGTCATTGGATTGACATTTAGGTCATTTTCGTCCTCCCTAGGCTTATTCTTGTGCAATTAGAGTTTTTAACCAATCTTGTGCATCCAATAAGTTCATTTGTGTCATTGGATGAACCTTTTAGGTCATTTTCGTCAACCTAGGCAAATATTCTAATCCAATTAGGGTTTTTAACCAATCTTGTGCATCCAATAATTTCATTTGTGTCATTGGATTAACATTTTGGTCATTTTCGTCCTCCCTAGGCTTATTCTCGTCCAATTAGGGTTTTGAACAAATCTTGTGCATCCAATACATTCATTTGTTTCCTTGGATTAACTTTTAGGTCATTTTCGTCCTCCCTAGGCTTATTCTTGTCCAATTAGGGTTTTTAACCAATCTTGTGCATCCAATAAGTTCATTTGTGTCATTGGATTAACATTTAGGTCATTTTCGTCATCTGTAGGCTTATTCTTGTCCAATTAGGGTTTTTAACCAATCTTGTGCATCCAATAAGTTCATTTGTGTCATTGGATTAACATTTAGGTCATTTTCGTCCTCCATAGGCTTATTCTTCTCCAATTAGGGTTTTTAACCAATCTTGTGCACCCAATAAGTTCATTTGTTTCATTGGATTAACTTTTAGGTAATTTTCGTCCTCCCTAGGCTTATTCTTGTCCAATTTGGGGTTTTTAACCAATCTTGTGCATCCAATAAGTTCATTTGTGTCATTGGATTAACATTCAAGTCATTTTCGTCCTCCCTAGGCTTATTCTTGTCCAATTAGGGTTTTTAACAAATCTTGTGCATCCAATAAGTTCATTTCTGTCATTGGATTAACATTTAGGTCATTTTCGTCCTCCCTAGGCTTATTCTTGTCCAATTAGGGTTTTTAACCAATCTTGTGCATCCAATAAGTTCATTTGTGTCATTGGATTGAACATTTAGGTCATTTCGTCCTCCCTAGGCTTATTCTTTGTCCAATTAGGGTTTTTAACCAATCTTGTGCATCCAATAAGTTCATTTATGTCATTGGATTAACATTTAGGTCATTTTCGTCCTCCCTAGGCTTTTTCTTAATCCAATAGGGTTTTTTAACCAATCTTGTGCATCCAATAAGTTCATTTGTGTCATTGGATTAACATTTAGGTCATTTTCGTCCTCCCTAGGCTTATTCTAGTCCAATTAGGGTTTTTAACCAATCTTGTGCATCCAATGAGTTCATTTGTGTCATTGGATTAACATTTAGGTCATTTTCGTCCTCCCTAGGCCTATTCTCGTCCAATAAGGGTTTTTAACCAATCTTGTGCATCCAATAAGTTCATTTGTGTCATTGGATTAGCATTTAGGTCATTTTCGTCATCCCTAGGCTTATTCTTGTCCAATTAGGGTTTTTAACCAATCTTGTGCATCCAAAAAGTTCATTTGTGTCATTGGATTAACAATTAGGTCATTTTCGTCCTCCCTAGGCTTATTCTAGTCCAATTAGGGTTTTAAACCAATCTTGTGCATCCAATAAGTTCATTTGTGTCATTGGATTAGCAGTTAGGTCACTTTCATCATTGGTAGGCTTATTCTTGTCCAATTAGGGTTTTTAACCAATGTTATGCATCCAAAAAGTTCATTTGTGTCATTGGATTAACATTTAGGTAATTTTCGTCATCTGTAGGCTTATTCTTGTCCAATTAGGGTTTTTAACCAATCTTGTGCATCCAATAAGTTCATTTGTGTCATTGGATTAACATTTAGGTATTTTCGTCCTCCCTAGGCTTATTCTTGTCCAATTAGGGTTTTTAAACAAATCTTGTGCATCCAATAAGTTCATTTGTGTCATTGGATTAACATTTTAGGTCATTTTCGTCCTCCCTAGCTTATTCTTGTCCAATTAGGGTTTTTAACCAATCTTGTGCATCCAATAATTTCATTTGTGTCATTGGATTAACATTTAGGTCATTTTCGTCCTCCATAGGCTTATTCTTGTCCAATTAGGGTTTTAACCAATCTTGTGCATCCAATACGTTCATTTGTTTCCTTGGATTAACATTTAGGTCATTTTCGTCCTCCCTAGGCTTATTCTAGTCCAATTAGGGTTTTTAACCAATCTTGTGCATCCAATAAGTTCATTTGTGTCATTGGATTAACATTTAGGTCACTTTCGTTCATCCCTAGGCTTATTCTTGTCCAATTAGGGTTTTTAACCAATCTTGTGCATCCAATAAGTTCATTTGTGTCATTGGATTAACAATTTAGGTCATTTTCGTCATCCCTAGGCTTATTCTTGTCCAATTAGGGTTTTTAACCAATCTTGTGCATCCAATAAGTTCATTTGTGTCATAGGATTAACATTTAGGTCATTTTCGTCCTCCCTAGGCTTATTCTGCTCCAATTAGGGTTTTAACAAATCTTGTGCATCCAATAATTTTGTTTGTGTCATTGGATTAACATTTTAGGTCATTTTCGTCCTCCCTAGGCTTATTCTTGTCCAATTAGGGTTTTTAACAAATCTTGTGCATCAAATAAGTTCATTTGTGTCTTGGATTAACATTTAGGTCATTTTCGTCCTCCCCAGGCTTATTCTTGTCCAATTAGGGTTTTTAACACATCTTGTGCATCCAATATTTTCATTTGTGTCATTGGATTGACATTTAGGTCATTTTCGTCCTCCCTAGGATTATTCTTGTTCAATTAGGGTTTTTAACCAATCTTGTGCATCCAATAAGTTCATTTGTGTCATTGGATTAACATTTAGTTCATTTTTGTCCTCCCTAGGCTTATTCTTGTCCAATTACGGTTTTTTAACCAATCTTGTGCATCCAATAAGTTCATTTGTGTCATTGGATTAACATTTAGGTCATTTTCGTGCTCCCTAGGCTTATTCTTGTCCAATTAGGGTTTTTAACCAATCTTGTGCATCCAATAAGTTCATTTGTGTCATTTGGATTAACATTTAGGTCATTTTTGTCCTCCCTAGGCTTATTCTAGTCCAATTAGGGTTTTTAAGCAATCTTGTGCATCCAATAAGTTCATTTGTGTCATTGGATTAACATTTAGGTCATTTCATCATCCCTAGGCTTATTCTTGTCCAATTAGGGTTTTTAACCAATCTTGTGCATCCAATAATTTCATTTGTGTCTAGGATTGAACATTTAGGTCATTTTCGTCCTCCCTAGGCTTATTCTTGTCCAATTAGGGTTTTTAACCAATCTTGTGCATCCAATAGGTGTGTTTGTGTCATTGGATTAACATTTAGGTCATTTTCGTCTCCTTAGGCTTATTCTTGTCCAATTAGGGTTTTAGCCAATCATGTGCATCCAATAGGTGTGTTTGTGTATTGGATTAACATTTAGGTCATTTTCGTCCTCCCTAGGCTTATTCTTGTCCAATTAGGGTTTTTTACCAATCTTGTGCATCCAATAAGTTCATTTGTGTCATTGGATTAACATTTAGGTCATTTTCGTCCTCCCTAGGCTTATTCTGTCCAATTAGGGTTTTTAACCAATCTTGTGCATCCAATAAGTTCATTTGTGTCATTGGATTAACATTTAGGTCATTTTCGTCCTCCCTAGGCTTATTCTTGTCCAATTAGGGTTTTTAACCAATCTTGTGCATCCAATAAGTTCATTTGTGTCATTGGATTAACATTTAGGTCATTTTCGTCCTCCCTAGGCTTATTCTTGTCCAATAAGGGTTTTTAACCAATCTTGTGCATCCATAGGTGTGTTTGTGTCATTGGATTAACATTTAGGTCATTTTCGTCCTCCCTAGGCTTATTCTAGTCCAATTAGGGTTTTAACCAATCTTGTGCATCCAATAGGTGTGTTTGTGTCATTGGATTATAATTTAGGTCATTTTCGTCCTCCTAGGCTTATTCTTGTCCAATTAGGGTTTTAACCAATCTTGTGCATCCAATAAGTTCATTTGTGTCATTGGATTAACATTTAGGTCATTTTCGTCCTCTCAGGGCTTATTCTTGTCCAATTAGGGTTTTTAACCAATCTTGTGCATCCAATAAGTTCATTTGTGTCATTGGATTAACATTTAGGTCATTTTCATCCTCCCTAGGCTTATTCTTGTCCAATTAGGGTTTTTTAACCAATCTTGTGCATCCAATAAGTTCATTTGTGTCATTGGATTAACATTTAGGTCATTTTTGTCCTATCTAGGCTTATTCTTGTCCAATTAGGGTTTTTAAACAATCTTGTGCATCCAATAAATTTATTTGTGTCCTTGGATTAACATTTAGGTCATTTTCGTCATCCCTAGGCTTATTCTAGTCCAATTAGGGTTTTTAACCAATCTTGTGCATCCAATAAGTTCATTTGTGTCATTGGATTAACATTTAGGTCATTTTCGTCCTCCATAGGCTTATTCTTGTCCAATTAGGGTTTTTAACTAATCTTGTGCATCCAATAAGTTCATTTGTGTCATTTGATTTAAACATTTAGGTCATTTTCGTCCTCCCTAGGCTTATTCTTGTCCAATTAGTTTTTTTAACCAATCTTGTGCATCCAATAGTGTGTTTGTGTCATTGGATTAACATTTAGGTCATTTTCGTCCTCCCTAGGCTTATTCTTGTCCAATTAGGGTTTTTAACCAATCTTGTGCATCCAATAAGTTCATTTGAATCATTGGATTAACATTTAGGTCATTTCGTCCTCCCTAGGCTTATTCTTGTCCAATTAGGGTTTTTAACCAATCTTGTGCATCCAAAAGTTCATTTGTGTCATTGGATTAACATTTAGGTCATTTTCGTCATCTATAGGCTTATTCTTGTCCAATTAGGGTTTTTAAACAATCTTGTGCATCCAATAAGTTCATTTGTGTCATTGGATTAACATTTAGGTCATGTTTCGTCCTCCCTAGGCTTATTCTTGTCCAATTAGGGTTTTTAACAAATCTTGTGCATCCAATAAGTTCATTTGTGTCATTGGATTTACATTTAGGTCATTTTCGTCCTCCCTAGGCTTATTCTTGTCCAATTAGGGTTTTTAACCAATCTTGTGCATCCAATATTTTCATTTGTGTCATTGGATTAACATTTAGGTCATTTTCGTCCTCCCCATGCTTATTCTTGTCCAATTAGGGTTTTTAACCAATCTTGTGCATCCAATAAGTTCATTTGTGTCATTGGATTTACATTTCGTTCATTTCCGTCCTCCCTAGGCTTATTCTTGTCCAATTAGGGGTTTTAACCAATCTTGTGCATCCAATAAGTTCATTTGTGTCATTGGATTAACATTTAGGTCATTTTCGTCCTTCATAGGCTTATTCTTGTCCAATTATGGGTTTTTAACCAATCTTGTGCATCCAATAAGTTCATTTGTGTCATTGGATTAAACATTTAGGTCATTTTCGTCCTCCCTAGGCTTATTCTTGTCACATTAGGGTTTTTAACCAATCTTGTGCATCCAATAGGTGTCATTTGTGTCATTGGATTATCATTTAGGTCATACTCGTCCTTCCTAGGCTTATTCTTGTCCAATTAGGGTTTTTAACCAATCTTGTGAATCCAATACATTTCATTTGTTTCCTTGGATTAACATTTAGGTCATTTTCGTCCTCCCTAGGTTTATTCTTGTCCAATTATGGTTTTTTAACCAATCTTGTGCATCTAATAAGTTTCATTTATGTGTCATTGGATTGAACATTTAGGTCATTTTCGTCCTCCCTAGGCTTATTCTTGTCCAATTAGGGTTTTTAACCAATCTTGTGCATCCAATAAGTTCATTTGTGTCATTGGATTAACATTTAGGTCATTTTCGTCCTCCCTAGGCTTATTCTTGTCCAATTAGGGTTTTTAACCAATCTTGTGCATCCAATAAGTTCATTTGTGTCATTGGATTAACATTTAGGTCATTTTCGTCCTCGCTAGGCTTATTCTAGTCCAATTAGGGTTTTTAACCAATCTTGTGCATCCAATAAGTTCATTTGTGTCATTGGATTAACATTTAGGTCATTTTCGTCCTCCCTAGGCTTATTCTAGTCAAATTAAGTTTTTTAACCAATCTTGTGCATCCAATAAGTGTCATTTGTGTCATTGGATTAACATTTAGGTCATTTTCGTCCTCCCTAGGCTTAATTCTTGTCCAATTAGTTTTTAACCAATCTTGTGCATCCAATAAGTTCATTTGTGTCACTGGATTAACATTTAGGTCATCATTTTCGTCCTCCCTAGGCTTATTCTAGTCCAATTAGGGTTTTTAACAAATCTTGTGCATCCAATAATTTCATTTGTGTCATTGGATTAACATTTAGGTCATTTTCGTCCTCCCTAGGCTTATTCTTGTCCAATTAGGGTTTTTAACCAATCTTGTGCATCCAATAAGTTCATTTGTGTCATTGGATTAACATTTAGGTCATTTTCGTCCTCCCTAGGCTTATTCTCGTCCAATTAGGGTTTTTAACCAATCTTGTGCATCCAATAAGTTCATTTGTGTCATTGGATTAACATTTAGGTCATTTTCGTCCTCCCTAGGCTTATTGTTGTCCAATTAGAGTTTTTAACCAATCTTGTGCATCCAATAAGTTCATTTGTGTCATTGGATTAACATTTAGGTCATTTTCGTCCTCCCTAGGCTTATTCTAGTCCAATTAGGGTTTTTAACCAATCTTATGCATCCAATAAGTTCATTTGTGTCATTGGATTAACATTTAGGTCATTTCGTCCTCCCTTGGCTTATTCTTTTCCAATTAGGGTTTTTAACCAATCTTGTGCATCCAATAAGTTCATTTGTGTCATTGGATGAACATTTAGGTCATTTTCGTCCTCCCTAGGCTTATTCTTGTCCAATTGGGTTTTTAACCAATCTTGTGCATCCAATAAGTTCATTTGTGTCATTGGATTAACATTTAGGTCATTTTCGTCCTCCCTAGGCTTATTCTTGTCCAATTTAGGTTTTTAACCAATCTTGTGCATCCAATAAGTTCATTTGTGTCATTGGATTAACATTTAGGTCATTTTCGTCCTCCCTAGGCTTATTCTTGTCCAATTAGGGTTTTTAACCAATCTTGTGCATCCAATAAGTTCATTTGTGTCATTGGATTAACATTTAGGTCATTTTCGTCCTCCCTAGGCTTATTCTTGTCCAATTAGGGTTTTTAACCAATCTTGTGCATCCAATAAGTTCATTTGTGTCATTGGATTAACATTTAGGTCATTTTCGTCCTCCCTAGGCTTATTCTTGTCCAATTAGGGTTTTTAACCAATCTTGTGCATCCAATAAGTTCATTTGTGTCATTGGATTAACATTTAGGTCATTTTCGTCCTCCCTAGGCTTATTCTTGTCCAATTAGGGTTTTTAACCAATCTTGTGCATCCAATAAGTTCATTTGTGTCATTGGATTAACATTTAGGTCATTTTCGTCCTCCCTAGGCTTATTCTTGTCCAATTAGGGTTTTTAACCAATCTTGTGCATCCAATAGGTGTCATTTGTGTCATTGGATTAACATTTAGGTCATTTTCGTCCTCCCTAGGCTTATTCTTGTCCAATTAGGGTTTTTAACCAATCTTGTGCATCCAATAAGTTCATTTGTGTCATTGGATTAACATTTAGGTCATTTTCGTCCTCCCTAGGCTTATTCTTGTCCAATTAGGGTTTTTAACCAATCTTGTGCATCCAATAAGTTCATTTGTGTCATTGGATTAACATTTAGGTCATTTTCGTCCTCCCTAGGCTTATTCTTGTCCAATTAGGGTTTTTAACCAATCTTGTGCATCCAATAAGTTCATTTGTGTCATTGGATTAACATTTAGGTCATTTTCGTCCTCCCTAGGCTTATTCTTGTCCAATTAGGGTTTTTTAACCAATCTTGTGCATCCAATAAGTTCATTTGTGTCATTGGATTAACATTTAGGTCATTTTCGTCCTCCCTAGGCTTATTCTTGTCCAATTAGGGTTTTTAACCAATCTTGTGCATCCAATAAGTTCATTTGTGTCATTGGATTAACATTTAGGTCATTTTTCGTCCTCCCTAGGCTTATTCTTGTCCAATTAGGGTTTTTAACCAATCTTGTGCATCCAATAAGTTCATTGTGTGTCATTGGATTAACATTTAGGTCATTTTCGTCCTCCCTAGGCTTATTCTTGTCCAATTAGGGTTTTTAACCAATCTTGTGCATCCAATAAGTTCATTTGTGTCATTGGATTAACATTTAGGTCATTTTCGTCCTCCCTAGGCTTATTCTTGTCCAATTAGGGTTTTTAACCAAATCTTGTGCATCCAATAAGTTCATTTGTGTCATTGGATTAACATTTAGGTCATTTTCGTCCTCCCTAGGCTTATTCTTGTCCAATTAGGGTTTTTAACCAATCTTGTGCATCCAATAAGTTCATTTGTGTCATTGGATTAACATTTAGGTCATTTTCGTCCTCCCTAGGCTTATTCTTGTCCAATTAGGGTTTTTAACCAATCTTGTGCATCCAATAAGTCATTTGTGTCATTGGATTAACATTTAGGTCATTTTCGTCCTCCCTAGGCTTATTCTTGTCCAATTAGGGTTTTTAACCAATCTTGTGCATCCAATAAGTTCATTTGTGTCATTGGATTAACATTTAGGTCATTTTCGTCCTCCCTAGGCTTATTCTTGTCCAATTAGGGTTTTTTACCAATCTTGTGCATCCAATAAGTTCATTTGTGTCATTGGATTAACATTTAGGTCATTTTCGTCCTCCCTAGGCTTATTCTTGTCCAATTAGGGTTTTTAACCAATCTTGTGCATCCAATAAGTTCATTTGTGTCATTGGATTAACATTTAGGTCATTTTCGTCCTCCCTAGGCTTATTCTTGTCCAATTAGGGTTTTTAACCAATCTTGTGCATCCAATAAGTTCATTTGTGTCATTGGATGAACATTTAGGTCATTTTCGTCCTCCTCATCCAATAGGTCTTATTCTTGTCCTCCATAGGCTTATTAGGGTTTTTAACCAATCTTGTGCATCCAATAGGTTGTTTGTGTCATTGGATTAACATTTAGGTCATTTTCGTCCTCCCTAGGCTTATTCTAGTCCAATTAGGGTTTTAACCAATCTTGTGCATCCAATAAGTTCATTTGTGTCATTGGATTAACATTTAGGTCATTTTCGTCCTCCCTAGGCTTATTCTTGTCCAATTAGGGTTTTTAACCAATCTTGTGCATCAATAAGTGTTCATTTGTGTCATTGGATGAACATTTAGGTCATTTTCGTCCTCCCTAGGCTTATTCTTGTTCCAATTAGGGTTTTTAACCAATCTTGTGCATCCAATAAGTTCATTTGTGTCATTGGATTAACATTTAGGTCATTTTCGTCCTCCCTAGGCTTATTCTTGTCCAATTAGTGTTAGGGTCTTGTGCATCCAATAAGTTTGTTTGTGTCATTGGATTAACATTTAGGTTCATTTGTGTCATTAGGCTTATTCTTTAGGTCAATTAGGTCGTCAATCTTGTGATTAATAGGTTCATTTTTCATTGGCTTGGATCTAACATTAGGGTTTTTAACCAGGCGTTATCTTGTGCATCCAATAGGTTCATGTTCATTTGTGTCATTGGATGAACATTTAGGTCATTTTCGTCCTCCCTAGGCTTATTCTTGTCATTAGGGTTTTTAACCAATCTTGTGCATCCAATAAGTTCATTTGTGTCATTGGAAGAACATTTAGGTCATTTTCATCCTCCCTAGGCTTATTCTAAGTCATTTGTGTCATTGGATGAACATTTAGGTCATTTTTCGTCCTTCCCTAGGCTTATTCTTGTCCAATTAGGGTTTTTAACCATCTCTTGTGCATCCAATAAGTTCATTTGTGTAATTGGATGAACATTTAGGTCATTTTCGTCCTCCCTTGGCTTATTCTTGTCACATTAGGGTTTTTAACCAATCTTGTGCATCCAATAAGTTCATTTGTGTCATTGGATGAACATTTAGAGCTCATTTTCGTCCTCCTAGGCTTATTCTTGTCCTTAGGGTTTTTAACCAATCTTGTGCATCCAATACGTTCATTTGTGTCATTGGATGAACATTTAGGTCATTTTCGTCCTCCCTAGGCTTATTCTTGTCCAATTAGTGTTTTTTAACCAATCTTGTGCATCCAATAGGTGTGTTTGTGTCATTGGATTAACATTTAGGTCATTTTCGTCCTCCCTAGGCTTATTCTTGTCCAATTAGGGTTTTTAACCAATCTTGTGCATCCAATAAGTTCATTTGTGTCTTGGATGAACATTTAGGTCATTTTCGTCCTCCCAGGCTTATTCTTGTCCAATTAGGGTTTTAACCAATCTGTGTGCATCCAATAAGTTCATTTGTGTCATTGGATGAACATTTAGGTCATTTTCGTCCCCTCCCCTAGGCTTATTCTCTTACAATTAGGGTTTTTAACCAATCTTGTGCATCCCAATAAGTTCATTTTGTGTCAATTGGATGAACATTTAGTTCATTTTCGTCCTCTCTAGGCTTATTCTTTCCAATTAGGGTTTTTAACAATCTTGTGCATCCAATAAGTTCATTTGTGTAATTGGAATGAACATTTAGGTCATTTTCGTCTCTCCGCTAGGCTTTATTCTTGTCATTCGGGTTTTTAACCAATCTTGTGCATCCATAAGTTCATTTGTGTAATTGGATGAACATTTAGGTCATTTTCGTCCTCCTAGGCTTGTTCTAGTGTCATTTTAGGGTTTTTAACTACTCTTGTGTGTTTTTTAAAACCATCTTGTGCAAATGTGCCTTAGTTCATTTGGTCATTGGATGAACATTTAGGTCATTTTGGCGTCCTCCCCTAGGCTTGTTGTGTGCAATTAGGGTTTTTAACCAATCTTGTGCATCCAATAAGTTTATTTGTTAATTGGCATGAACATTAGGTCTTTTCGTCCTCCCACTAGGCTTATCTTGTCCAATTAGGGTTTTTAACCAATCTTGTGCATCCAATAAGTTCATTTGTGTAATTGGATGAACATTTAGGTCATTTTCATCCTCCCTAGGCTTATATTCTTGCTCATTTAGGGTTTTTAACCAATCTTGTGCATCCAATAAGTTCATTTATGTCATTGGATTAGAACATTTAGGTCATTTTCGTCCTCCCTAGGCTTATTCTTGTCCAATTAGGGTTTTTAACCTCTTTGTGCTCCAATACGTTCATTTGTGTAATTGGATGAACATTTAGGTCATTTTCGTCCTCCCTAGGCTTATTCTTGTCCAATTTAGGGTTTTTAACCAATCTTGTGCATCCAATAAGTTCATCTGTGTAATTGGATGAACTTTTAGGTCATTTTCGTCCTCCCTAGGCTTATTCTAGTCCAATTAGGGTTTTTAACCAATGTTGTGAATCCAATAAGTTCATTTATGTCATTGGATGACATTTCGGTCATTTTCGTCCTCCCCGTAGGCTTATTCTTGGCCAATAAGGGTTTTAACCAAATCTTGTAGCATCCATAATTGTGTTTGTGTACATTGGACGACTTTAGGTGCATATTCGTCGACTCCTAGGCTTATTCTTAGTCCAATCAGTGTTTTAACCCATTTGTGCATCTAATAAATGCATTTGGGTCATTTGTATGAACATTTAGGTCATTTCGTCTTCCCTAGGCTTATTCTTGTCGAATTAGGGTTTTTAACGTATCTTGTGCGTCAATAGTTTATTTATGTCATTGGATGACCTTTTAGGTCATTTTCCGTCCTCCTAGGCTTATTCTTGTTCATTAGGGTTTTTATATCTTTGTGCAATCCTATACGTTCTTGTGCATTAGGAATTTGTGCAAATAGATATTTGTGTCATTGGATGAACATTTAGTCATTTTCGTCCTCCCATAGGCTTATTCTTGTCCAATTAGGGTTTTTAACCAATCTTGTGCATCCAATACGTTCATTTGTTTTCATTGGATTAACATTTAGGTCATTTTCGCCTCACTAGGCTTATTCTTGTCCAATTAGGTTTTAACCAATCTTGTGCATCAATAGTTCATTTGTTGTCATTGGATGGAACATTTAGGTCATTTCGGTCCTCCCTAGCTTATTCTTGTCCAATTAGGGTTTTTAACCAATCTTTTGCATCCAATAGGGTTGTTTGTGTCATTGGAATGACCATTTAGGTCATTTTTCGTCCTCCCTAGGCTTATTCTTGTCAATAGGGTTTTTACCATATATTGTGCATCCAATAAGTACATTTGTTTCATTCGATTAAATTTAGGTATTTTCTCCTCCTAGTCTTATTCTTGCCCAATTTAGTGTTTTTACCAATCTTGTGCTCCCATTAGTGTGTTTGTGTTCATTTGATTAACATTTAGGTCGATTTCGTCCTCGCTAGCCTTATTCTTGCCCAATAAGGGTTATTACCAATCTTGTGCATCAATACGTTGATTTGTGTAATTGGATGAACCTTAGGTCATTTTATTGCTTCCTTAGGCTTATCTAGTCCGATTAGGGTTTTTAACCAATCTTTGTGCATCTAATAAGCTCATTTATGTCATATGGATGAACATTTTAGGTCATTTTCGTTCCTCCCTAGGCTTTCTCTTGTCCAATTAGGGGTGTTTAACCAATCTTGTGCATCCAATGAGTTTCATAGTGTGATCATTGGATGAACATTTAGGTCATTTTCGGGCCTCCCGAGGCTTATTCTTGTCCAATTAGGGTTTTAAACCATGTTGTGATTTCATAGGTGGTGTTTTTGTCATTGGGATGAACATTTGATCATTTTCGTCCTCCCTAGGCTTATTCTTGTCTAATAGTGTTTTTAACCAATCTTGTGCATCCAATAGTTCATTGTGTCATTGAGATGACCATTTAGGTCATTTTCGTCCTCCTAGGTTATCTCTAGTCCATTGGTTTCTAACCAATCTTGTGCATCCAAGTAGGTGTTGGTTTTGAGTAACTGGATGAATCATTTAAGTCATTTTCGTCAGACTAGGCTTATTCTTGTCCAATTTGGTTTTTAACCCCTTCGTGGTGCATACACGTAGGTTCATTTGTATCATTGGCCTGACTATTTTAGGTATTTCCGTCCTCCAAAGCTTATTCTTGTGCAATTAGGAATTTTTAATCAATCTTGTGCATCCAATAAGTTCATTTTGTGTCATTGAAGTCAACATTTTAGTGTTTTTCGTCCTTCAATATGGCTTATTCTTGTGGCAAAGGGATTTTAACAAATCTTGTGCAGTCCAATAATTTCATTTTTGTGCTAATTGGATTAACATTTAGGTCATTTTCGTCCTCCCTAGGCTTATTCTTGTCCAATTAGGGTTTATTAACCAATCTTGTGCATCCAATAAGTTCATTTGTGTCATTGGATTAACATTTAGGTCATTTTCGTCCTCCCTAGGCTTATTCTTGTCCAATTAGGGTTTTAAACCAATCTTGTGCATCCAATAAGTTCATTTGTGTCATTGGATTAACATTTAGGTCATTTTCGTCCTCCCTAGGCTTATTCTTGTCCAATTAGGGTTTTAAACCAATCTTTTGCATCCAATAAGTGTGTTTGTGTCATTGGATTAACATTTAGGTCATTTTCGTCCTCACTAGGCTTATTCTTGTCCAATTAGGGTTTTTAACCAATCTTGTGCATCCAATAAGTTCATTTGTGTCATTGGATTAACATTTAGGTCATTTTCGTCCTCCCTAGGCTTATTCTTGTCCAATTAGGGTTTTTAACAATCTTGTGCATCCAATAAGTTCATTTGTGTCATTGGATTAACATTTAGGTCATTTTCGTCCTCCCTAGGCTTATTCTTGTCCAATTAGGGTTTTTAACCAATCTTGTGCATCCAATAAGTTCATTTGTGTCATTGGATTAACATTTAGGTCATTTCGTCCTTCCCTAGGCTTATTCTAGTCCAATTAGGGTTTTTTAACCAATCTTGTGCATCCAATAAGTTCATTTGTGTCATTGGATTAACATTTAGGTCATTTTCGTCCTCCTAGGCTTATCTTGTCCAATTAGGTTTTTAACCAATCTTGTGCATCCAATAAGTTCATTTGTGTCATTGGATTAACATTTAGGTCATTTTCCTCCTCCTAGGCTTATTCTTGTCCAATTAGGGTTTTTAACCAATCTTTTGCATCCAATAAGTTCATTTGTGTCATTGGATTAACATTTAGGTCATTTTCGTCCTCCTAGGCTTATTCTTGTCCAATTAGGGTTTTTAACCAATCTTGTGCATCCAATAAGTTCATTTGTGTCATTGGATTAACATTTAGGTCATTTTCGTCCTCCCTAGGCTTATTCTTGTCCAATTAGGGTTTTTAACCAATCTTGTGCATCCAATAAGTTCATTTGTGTCATTGGATTAACATTTAGGTCATTTTCGTCCTCCCTAGGCTTATTCTTGTCCAATTAGGGTTTTAACCAATCTTGTGCATCCAATAAGTTCATTTGTGTCATTGGATTAACATTTAGGTCATTTTCATCCTCCCTAGGCTTATTCTTGTCCAATTAGGGTTTTTAACCAATCTTGTGCATCCAATAAGTTCATTTGTGTCATTGGATTAACATTTAGGTCATTTTCGTCCTCCCTAGGCTTATTCTTGTCCAATTAGGGTTTTTAACCAATCTTGTGCATCCAATAAGTTCATTTGTGTCATTGGATTAACATTTTAGTCATTTTCGTCCTCCCTAGGCTTATTCTTGTCCAATTAGGGTTTTTAACCAATCTTGTGCATCCAATAAGTTCATTTGTGTCATTGGATTAACATTTAGGTCATTTTCGTCCTCCCTAGGCTTATTCTTGTCCAATTAGGGTTTTAACCAATCTTGTGCATCCAATAGGTGTATTTTGTGTCATTGGATTAACATTTAGGTCATTTCGTCCTCCCTAGGCTTTTCTAGTCCAATTAGGGTTTTTTAACCAATCTTGTGCATCCAATAAGTTCATTTGTGTCATTGGATTAACATTTAGGTCATTTTCGTCCTCCTAGGCTTATTCTTGTCCAATTAGGGTTTTTAACCAATCTTGTGCATCCAATAGGTGTGTTTTGTGTCATTGGATTAACATTTAGGTCATTTTCATCCTCCCTAGGCTTATTCTTGTCCAATTAGGGTTTTTTAAACCAATCTTGTGCATCCAATAAGTTGTTTGTGTCATTGGATCAACATTTAGGTCATTTTCGTCCTCCCTAGGCTTATTCTAGTCCAATTTTTGGGTTTTTAACCAATCTTGTGCATCCAATAAGTTCATTTGTGTCATTGGATTAACATTTAGGTCATTTTCGTCCTCCCTAGGCTTATTCTAGTCCAATTAGGGTTTTTAACCAATCTTGTGCATCCAATAAGTTCATTTGTGTCATTGGATTAACATTTAGGTCATTTTCGTCCTCCCTAGGCTTATTCTTGTCCAATTAGGTTTTTAACCAATCTTGTGCATCCAATAATTTCATTTGTGTCATTGGATTAACATTTAGGTCATTTTCGTCCTCCCTAGGCTTATTCTAGTGTCCAATTAGGGTTTTAAACCAATCTTGTGCATCCAATAAGTTCATTTGTGTCATTGGATTAACATTTAGTCATTTTCGTCCTCCCTAGGCTTATTCTTGTCCAATTAGGGTTTTTAACAAATCTTGTGCATCCAATAAGTTCATTTGTGTCATTGGATTAACATTTAGGTCATTTTCGTCCTCCCTAGGCTTATTCTTGTCCAATTAGGGTTTTTAACCAATCTTGTGCATCCAATAAGTTCATTTGTGTCATTGGATTAACATTTAGGTCATTTCGTCCTCCCTAGGCTTATTCTTGTCCAATTAGGGTTTTTAACCAATCTTGTGCATCCAATAAGTTCATTTGTTCATTTTGTGTATTGGATTGGATTAACATTTAGGTCATTTTCGTCCTCCCTAGGCTTATTCTTGTCCAATTAGGGTTTTAACCAATCTTGTGCATCCAATAGGTTCATTTGTGTCATTGGATTAACATTTAGGTCATTTTCGTCCTCCCTAGGCTTATTCTTGTCCAATTAGGGTTTTTTTAACCAATCTTGTGCATCCAATAGGTTCATTTTGTGTCATTGGATTAACATTTAGGTCATTTTCGTCCTCCCTAGGCTTATTCTTGTCCAATTAGGGTTTTTAACCAATCTTGTGCATCCAATAAGTTCATTTGTGTCATTGGATTAACATTTAGGTCATTTTCGTCCTCCCTAGGCTTATTCTTGTCCCAATTAGGGTTTTTAACCAATCTTGTGCATCCAATAAGTTCATTTGTGTCATTGGATTAACATTTAGGTCATTTTCGTCCTCCCTAGGCTTATTCTAGTCCAATTAGGGTTTTTAACCAATCTTGTGCATCCAATAGGTGTGTTTTGTGTCATTGGATTTAACATTTAGGTCATTTTCGTCCTCACTAGGCTTATTCTTGTCCAATTAGGGTTTTTAACCAATCTTGTGCATCCAATAAGTTCATTTGTGTCATTGGATTAACATTTAGGTCATTTTCGTCCTCCCTAGGCTTATTCTTGTCCAATTAGGGTTTTTAACCAATCTTGTGCATCCAATAAGTTTCATTTGTGTCATTGGATTAACAACATTTAGGGTCATTTTCGTCCTCCCTAGGCTTATTCTTGTCCAATTAGGGTTTTTAACCAATCTTGTGCATCCAATAAGTTCATTTGTGTCATTGGATTAACATTTAGGTCATTTTCGTCGTCTCCTAGGCTTATTCTTGTCCAATTAGGGTTTTTAAACAAATCTTGTGCATCCAATAAGTTCATTTGTGTCATTGGATTAACATTTAGGTCATTTTCGTCCTCCCTAGGCTTATTCTAGTCCAATTAGGGTTTTTAACCAATCTTGTGCATCCAATAAGTTCATTTGTGTCATTGGATTAACATTTAGGTCATTTTCGTCCTCCCTAGGCTTATTCTTGTCCAATTAGGGTTTTTAACCAATCTTGTGCATCCAATAGTTCATTTGTGTCATTGGATTAACATTTAGGTCATTTTCGTCCTCCCTAGGCTTATTCTTGTCCAATTAGGGTTTTTAACCAATCTTGTGCATCCAATAGGTTCATTTGTGTCATTGGATTAACATTTAGGTCATTTTCGTCCTCCCTAGGCTTATTCTTGTCCAATTAGGGTTTTTAACCAATCTTGTGCATCCAATATATTCATTTGTGTCATTGGATTAACATTTAGGTCATTTTCGTCTCCCTAGGCTTATTCTTGTCCAATTAGGGTTTTTAACCAATCTTGTGCATCCAATAAGTTCATTTGTGTCATTGGATTAACATTTAGGTCATTTTTCGTCCTCCCTAGGCTTATTCTTGTCCAATTAGGGTTTTAACAAATCTTGTGCATCCAATAATTTCATTTGTGTCATTGGATTAACATTTAGGTCATTTTCGTCCTCCTAGGCTTATTCTTGTCCAATTAGGGTTTTTAACCAATCTTGTGCATCCAATAAGTTCATTTGTGTCATTGGATTAACATTTAGGTCATTTTCGTCCTCCCTAGGCTTATTCTAGTCCAATTAGGGGTATTTAACCAATCTTGTGCATCCAATAAGTTCATTTGTGTCATTGGATTAACATTTAGGTCATTTTCGTCTCGCTAGGCTTATTCTTGTCCAATTAGGGTTTTTAACAAATCTTGTGCATCCAATAAGTTCATTTGTGTCATTGGATTAACATTTAGGTCATTTTCGTCCTCCTTAGGCTTATTCTTGTCCAATTTAGGGTTTTAACCAATCTTGTGCATCCAATAAGTTCATTTGTGTCATTGGATTAACATTTTAGGTCATTTTCGTCCTCCCTAGGCTTTTCTAGTCCAATTAGGGTGTTTAACCAATCTTTTGCATCCAATAAGTTCATTTGGATCATTGGATTAACATTTAGGTCATTTTCGTCCTCCCTAGGCTTATTCTTGTCAAATTAGGGGTTTTAACCAATCTTGTGCATCTAATAGGTGTGTTTGTGTCATTGGATTAACATTTAGGTCATTTTCATCCTCCCTAGTCTTATTATTGTCCAATTAGGGTTTATAACCAATCTTTTGCATCCAATTGGGGTGTTTGTGTCATTGGATCATTATTTAGGTCATTTTCGTCCTCCCTAGGCTTATTCTAGTCCAATTAGGGTTTTAACCAATCTTGTGCATCCAATAAGTTCATTTGTGTCATTGGATTAACATTTAGGTCATTTTCGTCATCCGTAGGCTAATTCTTGTCCAATTACGGGTTTTTAACCCATCTTGTGCATCC
>PGTU02000979.1:0-28945 GCA_002896215.2 Cicer echinospermum
ACAGTGAAATTACTAACACTCTTAATTTGGGTCATAATTGTGATTACATGGTCCAAATAAGTTTGTTGACAATATGTTAAGAGAAAGATAATGTGCTCAAGCAACAAGTTCATAGAATATGTCAAGTTATGAGTGTTGAACGCAGGCAAATGGGGAGCTATGTTCCAATTTCAGTACTTCAATTTGAGATATGGGAACCAGAGGCAGCATTATAGAAATTGTTTTCACCCAATGTAGTTTGTGATTATACATCCATCATTTGATAAAGTTTACATCTTTTGAATCACCATAAACAGGAAAGCTCTGAAAAAATTACATTTCCTTCAGCGACTCTATGCTACAACGAGGAGGAAACTGTGGTGGGTGGGCTACTTGTCTTGGGGAATGATCGAAAATGAAGGAGTACGAACAGAATATGAAGAATGGTATTTGATTATTGTCAGTATAAGAAAGGGGGAACAGAAGAAGGAGAATAAAAAAGAAGAGAGGGAGAAAAACAAAAATTGGCATAAAAAGAGAAAAAAGGTAAGAAAGCGCTTATGCAATTAAAAAGCCAAATTGCTATTGGCTTAAGCAAGAGATGACTTGGCTTGCAGATTCTGACGATTGTTCTACACAGGAATAAAGGGGTTGATAGAAGCGCTAGGAACTGGTGGCTACTTTCTTGGGACTGAGAGTGCTCAACAAGAAAGAGTGACGCACACACTGTTGATTCTGTGCTTTTACGTTTATGGACGGCCACTAATCTAGAACAAGGATCAGTCCAGGTGTCCACCTCCATCCATCACCCCCGCTCGGAGGCAAGATCATTAACACGACTCACGCATAGATCTCTCAGGGGGAAACTGGACAATCTTGTAATTGATTCTTTCTGTTGAAGGAGACACGCACACTCTCTGAAATCCGTTGGACTTTCAGGATGAGATGTGAAGGTTGTTAAAGGTTGCTAACCGACACACCAGGATAATCTCATGTAGTTTTATCTCGTCTAACTCTATCTCTCTTTATTTCTTTTACCCTTCGCTACTAACCAATTTGGTATCCCTCAATAAAATTTAAATTGCTGTGCAATTGCACGCTACCCCACCCACAGACATTACATTCTTAGCGATCACGAGCGTGCTACAAAGCTGATATATTTTCTGCTATTTACTGAGGTCCCATTGATCTAAACCATTAGAGCTCATACGCAAGCTAAAACTTCTTTTACTCGTTAGAGGTTAAAACTTATACAGCAAAGATGGTCACCAGACGATGTTCTGGGAGAAGGGCTTCGTTAGCACGGACCAGGGGGACGCTTTCAACGGTAAGCTATCAGGTCCGTACACTACAAGGGAAGCCGGAGCAAAGAATGCTCATATTTCTGGAAGCAAGTGGCATAGATATCCTTGACTGCTGTAAGATGAAAACGGTCCGTACATTCCAAGATTGCAGAACGAATGATTCCAATGATCTTAAAGCCTAAGAGCCGACTGGTCCGATGAAGACAAAAGACAGGTTGGTTCAATGCGAAGGCGAAGAACATAATCACATCAGCCTATGTGCAGAAGAGTTCTTTAAGAGTATCCAATTGCAAATCAGCAAAAGAGATGTGGGACATCCTCCAAGAAACTCATGAAGTACTATACTGATGTTAAGAGAGACTCGTGTGAATACGCTCATGCAGATATGAATTATTTAAGCATGAAGAAAGAAGAGTCAATCAGTGATTTGCAAACAGATTCACACACATGCTCAACAACTCCTGCACTAGCAAATATGTGGATAATGAAAAAGCAATGGAAAGATTATGAAGGATGTTTAACAGGAATGGCAGCCAAGATTACCGCATAGCTGAGTTCTAAGGATCTAGCAAGATGACGACAGCAATTTTATTGGTAAATTGAGGGAAGCATGAAATGGAATTACATCGGCTGGACGAATCAGAAAATGGAAAGCAGGAAAAAGAAAGGTTTGTCTTCTGAAGGTCAAGCAAAAGCAATCTAAACCTGAATCCGATAGCTACTCAGATGGATCCAGCAGTGAAAATGAAGGAACTGAAATCGAATCACTTGTCAAGAAATTTAAGAAGTTTCTGAAGAAGAAAGATAGCAAATTCAGAAAACCATCCAGCTCTAAGACTAGTGACATCAAGACAGTTACTTGCTATGAATGTGGTAAGATTGGTCACACAAAGTCGGGAATGCTACCAAACTGAAGAACAAGAATAGAGCTCACAAAGCCAAAAGAGCATATATTGCATGGAGTGACAACGATAATGATGAGTCCTCTGCCTCTTCGGATGAACAAGAAGTGAATTAATGTCTCATGGCTCACACTAATTTCAGAATCTGACAGTGAGGTTAGTTGCAATTTAATCCAACATATGATGAATTACAAGAAGCTTTCAATGAATTGCATGATGACTATGTGAAATCCATAAAACAGTTGTTTAAGCACAAAGAAAATGCTTGAACAATGAATGTGAGCATAAAGAAATGAAAATTTATGTGAACAACTGAAAAAGGATTCACAAGAAAAAATCTGCAAAGTGCATTGAACTTGAAAAAACAGTTGCATCATTAAAATCTGATTTATCTAATTTGCAAATAGTAAAGATAAGCTAAATGTCATACTTAGCAATCAAAGACATGTTCATGAAAAATCTGGTTTAGGATATATACACCAAATATGCATGTCAAAAGAAAAATAAAAACAGATATGTATTGGTATATATGCAAACCAGAAATGTCAAACATGGTCACAAAATTGCTATTGTTAGAGTATGTATGACACCTTTACTAAACCAAACAAATATTCATCCTTTGATGGCAAATGTCATTTCTGTTTGTAGAAAGGGACATTTTGTGTCTAATTGCATATTTAAAAAATTAGCCAATCAAGGATGGAAGCAAGTTTGGATAGCAAAAGAATCTGTGTTTAAGACTGACCCCCCCAGGACCCAATCTGAATTGGGTACCTAGATCCAAAAATTAATTATGTTTTTGCAGGTGTACTTGACATCCACCAAGCAAGATTGATATTTTGAAAGTGGATGCTCAAGACACATGAAATGAGACAAGTATGAGAATCTTGTCATTAACATTTAAATGAAGATTAAATGAAGGAAGATTGGTCAAGCCAAGTTGCATTGATAACAAAGGAAAAGAGTCAATGGCAGTTAATCTGAAGTTTTTGTTTAAATCGATTGAGTAATCGATTTCGAGTTTTGGTCTTTGTTTTGTTTATAATGATTTGGGAAATCGATTTGGTTAGCCCAGACTTCAGAGTGTTTTGGAAAAATTTGTAAAAATCCCGAGCATCGATTTGGAAATCGATTGATTAAGTGTTCAGTATTTGAATTTTTGGGACAATCGATTTGGACATCGATTTAGTAAAACGAAAATCGATTTGGCAATCGATTAGAAATGACCGTTGCGAATTTTTTTACTAGCCGTTGGACATCATTATTACACAATCGATTAAGGATTCGTGTAACGGTAAACAAATCGATTTGCAATCGATTGATAAGGGTAAAAGTATAAAAAGGAACAGGTCTAAAATCGATTTCTTCACTGTTTAAGCCCAGATTTCTACATTTCTTTCTCTGCTTCATCTTCTTCCTCTGTCTCTGCAACTGCTATCTGCATTATATCTGAACTCTATCTTCACTCATCTCTTCCTATTTGCTACAATGGCTCGAGTGAAACAAACACAAGCACATACTCCTTCACCTTCATCATCTTCCACCAGTGAAACTCCCTCACCGCCACCTACTGTGTCTAAGAGAATCTCTATTCCAACACACAAAATTTCTTGCAAAGGACAAGGGCAAGGCTCCTGCTCCTATTCCAGAAAAGATCAAGAAAAGGAAGGAACCACCAAGTGAGAAGCTTCTGGCAGATGCTATGAAAGAAATTGCTCAGAAGAAAAAGAAGCCAGTTACATCACCCCCACCGAAGAAAACTCCAGCACCTAAAGATAAAGATGTAGAAGTTACCATTCCAGCAGAGTTTTCTTAAACGGAAAATTCATGAAGGCAGAACCCTAGACTTTGGTTTCTTTGATACAGAAGGCTTCACATTCCAAGATCATCTGAGATTTCATGGTCTTGAAGGTTTTCTTTCATCTACTTTGGACAGCTATCCGAGACTGATACGGGTAATTTTACGCAAATTTCAAGCTCACTGATGACGGGTTCAAAACTCAGGTTAAAGGTAAAAAGTTATCAATGTCTTTTGAAGACTTTGCTGAGTTGACAGGATTGCCATTTCACGGACAATCAATAGACGGCAGTTCTGATGCGGATGCAGCTGACGAAGGTTGGGAAGCATCGCTGGACAGGCACACGGCAGTGAAAGACACCATAGTTGATGGTTTTGTGGAAACTATCTCATTGCCAATTGGTCAGATGAAGGTACAGCAACGCATGCTCATGTATACATTAACAAGAATGCTTGTACCTCGATCAGGAAATCACGCGGTTGTTCAGAAGCTTGATATTATATTGTTATGGGGTTTGTCCAAGGAACTTAAGATGAGTTGGACATGGATTGTGCTAAGGCACATGTTAGAAGCTTCACACAGTAAGCTCATGTTGCCTTATCCGCAGTTGGTTACAAAGGTTCTCAAGCACTTCAAGGTATCGTTTTTGAATGAAGAATCTGCAAAGACTACACTCATCTTCGGCGAAGCGATTGTGAATCAGATGAAACTGAAGAAAGTAGATAATATTGGATTAGACCAATGCCAAATGTTGAACCAACTCCTCCACAAGCATCTGAATCAGCAGCTGAGACTCCTGCATTTGTTTCAAACTGATGGAATTTATGGCAGCTCAAATGGAACATAACGCCAAAAATACTAGAGTCTAATGCAAGGATGGAAGCTACTTTGACATCTATCCAAACATCCTGAAATCAGTTGTTCAGGATGTTGCTGCAATTCAAGCGCATCTAGGCTCAAGCTATCTTTTTGAAGACATAGCGCATATTGGTCGACAAGCAACTGAGGAACCACAGCCAGATCCTCTAGATCGGTCTGCGACTCACGGTGAGGAGACACCTGCTGAGGTAATACAGCGGTCTCTACCTCTCCCCTGGATGATAGTGAGAACCAGCCCACTTTAGGAGATTAGATGGTCGTTCCCTTATTTGTGATGTCTTATTTTGTTTGTCTTGCTGCTTTGCTGTTTTATGTTTTATTAATAATATATGTATGAGCAAATTTATTAATTGTTGTCATATAAATATTGCCATACTACATCTGTTTGCATATCTGTTTGATTAATCTGATGCACTGCACATGTTGTTTACATTCAGTTATCTTAATCATGTTATGCTCAGTAATTGCTCTGAATTTTTTTTTAATCTGATTATACAAGTTATATGGTTTCAATTCCTATGCTTATGTTCTTTAACATAGGGGGAGGAATTGTTTTGATGCCTTTTTTGCCTTAATTGCCAAAGGGGGAGAAAAAAATTATAACTTGATAACTTGATAATATGCTTGTTGTTGCATTATCAAAGGGGAGCATCTGTTGTGTTGTTGCATTATTAAGGGGGAGAATCTGATGATCTGATGATGTTTGTTTTTGCTCTGTTACTTAATAATGTAATAATACTCATGTTGTTTTGACACATGCTCTGATGCTCTGATTTGGTACATATTTAATGCTATAAATTGATTTCTTTTGGTATGATTTTGAAATGGTTTGATATGCTCAAGTTACAATTGTATGAATTGTCAATTATGCCAAAAAGGGGAGATTGTTGGATTTTGATCCTTTGATTCCTAATTTTGACATAATTCACAATTCAACAATATTCATACTTAATATGATAAATCTAATATTTCAATTGAGCAAAATTTCAGGAACACCAATTCAATCACACACATCACACACACTTGTATCAAATTGCTTGGAACACAAGAAATCAACAAAAGTTGAATTCTGAATATGTAAATCGATTGGTAATCGATTGCATAACAAGGGTGTAAGAAATCTTAAGTGTTTGTAAATGTACAATCGATTAGGCAATCGATTAGCTTAATTAAAAACGAAAACTGCACAAGTCAGTAGCCTCTGATTTGGAGGAAATCGATTGGTAAATCGATTGAACATTTCACAAATCAAACCTGATGGTAACACATCGATTGGTAAATCGATTGAATGAGTCATAGTGGCACTCCAGTGCTGAGGAATCGATTGGCAAATCGATTGACAAAGTATCATTTGAAAAAATGTCCTCACCTGTGACAAATACAATCGATTGGACAATCAATTGTTAACACTTTCAATTTGACTAAGTTTGGTTGCAATCGATTGGGTAATCGATTGAACTAAACACCAGGTAAAAACTTTTCAGGAACATGCTGGTAAATCGATTGGCAAAATCGATTGACATCAAAAACCTGAGCCACTGTTTTGAAACCAATCGATTGGCAAATCGATTGAATTAAACTTTTTGAAAACACAGTGAACTCTGAGATTTGACAAATCGATTGAGTAATCGATTGAAGTTACTTTTATTAAAGAAGTTTCCCAGCAATCGATTAGGAAATCGATTTATGCAGGTCTGGACATGTTTTACTGAAAAAGTGGTTTTAAAGAATCGATTGGTAAATCGATTAGCTTGTATAGTTTCAAGATTAAAGAAAACCAAGACTCGCGAAATCGATTGGCAAGTCGATTAAGCATATGTTTTAACTTTAATAAATCGATTGAGGAATCGATTTCGTAGTTGGTTTTTCAGAAACTATATAAGATGTCTTTCAATCTTTATTCTCATAACTTGACATAACTTTTTCATAACATTTCATAACTTTCATAATTTCTAATAGTGCTCTCAATGGTTCATGGCAACAAACTAACAACTTCATAATTGTGATTACAGATCCCAATACAGTTTGTTGACAATCTAAGAGAAATGATAATGTGCTCAAGAACAATCCATGAATATCCAGATTTGTGAAGAGCAACATTCATAAAGATTGAAGACCCTTTTGTTTTACATCTTTTATTCATTCTGTAATAAATCTTTGAACCAAAACGAACGTTGAAAATCCAGCTAGAAACTGGTGGCTACTTTCTTGGGTGAGAGGTCTCAACAAGAAAGAGCTGTACTTTGATTTTGTGTTAGGCTGACGATTGTCTACAAGGATCAAAGGGGTTGATAGAAAGCCAGCTAGAAACTGGTGGCTACTTTCTTGGGTGAGAGTGCTCAACAAGAAAGAGTCGCACTGTGATTCTGTGATAGGTTGACGAGTATCTACAAGGATCAGAGGGTATTCAATAGGGAAGAGATCATTAAGATAGATAGGTTTCAGGGAGGAAACTGGACAATCTTGTAATTGATTCTTTCTATTGAAGGAGAAGAAAATCTGAAATCCGATTGGATTTTCAGGACTGGACGTAGGTTGTTAAGGACAACCGAACCAGGATAAATCTCTGTGTTTTCTTCTCTAACTCTCTCTCTTTAATTTTCTATTGCTAACTTTGTATGCCTCAAAATTTAAATTCCGCTGTGCACTTGATGCTGATTAATTTGGTAACGTAAACTGATATATTTTCTGTTATTTCGAGGTCATTGATACCAACAACTATATGAGTTTATTAGGTTGGCTGGAACGAGAGTGGTCAGCCAGTTGACCCCAACAACTCCATGTTTGTAAGCTATATTGGGGCTGTTGTTCGTCAAAATGTCCCAATCACAATAGACAACTGGAGAGATAAGGAGTTGAAGGATGCCAAAGATATCATATGGAATGACATTCAAGTAAATATTTTGATCTACTCTTTTGTCATTTATAATTTTTTTTCTGTAAAATACATTACTTATAATTGTTTTCATTGCAGACAACTTTTGTTCTTGATGAGGACGAAAGTCGTATGTTTTGAGAGTTGCTGGGAAAATCCATCGTGGATTTAGATCCCATCTCTCAAATTTCTATCTAAAAGATAGAGAAGGAAACACAAATGCTGAACCTCCAAAGATATATCAACATTATATATCAAAGGATGAATGGAGTGCATTTGTTTCCAAACGTTCTGACCAGCGTTTGTCGTAAGTGATTAATTTATTAGCATTTGTGTTTTATTATTCATATCGTAGCGTATTTTAACTTTTTACACAATTGCTATTTTTTTTTTTATATAGAATATTAGTAAGGCAAATCGCGAACGGGCAAGCAACCCAAAACACCCATACAAGAAATCACGTATGGGATATGCACGCCTTGAACAACAAATTGTAAGTAATTAAACATCACTTTTATATAATGAAGTAATTTGTATTATAAACTATAGTGTGTAACTAATTTGTATTATTTTGTTTATGATTTTAACGAATAGAGAAAAAGACACCCAAGCCGATCAACCCTTGGGTCGTCATATATTGTGGAAGAAGCGCGTGTTAATAAAGAAGGAGTGGTTGATAATGAAAATGTCAAAAAAGTTGTAGAACTTTGTGTAAGTATATTATCACTTTAATATTTTTTAATATTGTATTTTAAAAAATGCTATTGAACTTATCTTTTTAATGTTACATGTATTTTAGGAAATTATTGAACAAAGTTCTGAAACTCAAGAGGGCAACAAGGATACGTGCAGGGACATTCTTGGGAAATGTTTTATGTCCCTGAGTATTCCGGTCGAGTGAGGGGGAAAGGATTTGGCGTAACTCCCAAAAGCTTTTTTCCTCAAGAGAAGCGCCAAAAACCTTCCAACGAGGAAGTATTAGAGAAGCTCAGAATCCTATCGGAGCAAGTGGCACTCTTGGTGAATACGAATAAAGACAAGCAACTTCCGGTTTAGCTCCAACCTGAAATACAAATGGAGAGTGAAACCGGGAGTTGCAACGTCGTTTGAAGAGTATTCCCGAGGTAATAAATTACTTACTACTTACTTGCTTATGTAATTACTTATGTATTAAACAAACTTATATATTAACTGTACTTATGTTTTAACTATTGATGTAGGGTGTCACTACATGTGTCCTATACTTGTCCTCGCCTACTCAACGGAAGGTGGGAAAAGGAATATTGTACAATACTTCGGGAGAAGTATTGCACAATATTCCGATCCCCGCGGGCCCTGTCAAAGTATCGCATACGGTTGCTTTCGAACCAACTGCACCGTTGCCCATACCGGACAACGATGGAGATATGAAGTTCTTAAGCGACGCTATTGGCAGTTATGTGCATGGCCCACACACTTGTTGCCCTCCAAAAAAAGATTCCCAAGGACAAATCAGTTACATCTCCGAAAAGGTTTGTCACATTTATTGCCTAAGGTTTTTCATTTTTTCAGATTCAATAAACTAACATTTTACCTCATTTTTTGTAGGTCCAAATAAATAAACCACCCCTACAGCCAAAAAAGGCAGCAAACCTCAAAAATTGGAGGTTAATAGGGCTGCCAAACTACAAAGGCTGGAGGTAATAAAGCTGCCAAACTTGCAGCAACAAAAAATCTGGATCGGGGAAAATCGGTCGCTGCTGCTGCTGCTCCTAATATAAGTCATCCACGCCTTGGTAAATACGGGGCGTGTCTTGACATCCAAATAAAAAGGAACACGGGCAGCAGCAACGATTCGCCATCGTACAAATGAATAAAGACATCTTTGGAGATGAGTATATTGAATACCTCGAAAAGGAGCACATGTACGAACTTCTCGAACATAAGAAGCTGAGTGCTACTGTAATCAGCTTGTACATAAGGTAAAAAATACTTTTAATTGCATTTATTTGTAATTAATTAAATTTATTGGTAATTAATCTAGTTTAAAAATTTCATTGAAGGTTTTTGTACGAGAAGGTCGTGTGCACGAGGAAACTGTCAAATAAATACTCATTCTTGTCTCCACATAAGATGTCGATGTGGAAACTCGATCCAAAGAATGTAAAAAACTACATTGTAGATATGTTTTTAGGAAATAAAGAAAGTGATAAATTGTTCTTGGCACCATATAATTTTAGGGTACGTAATTTTATCTTTTTTAATTGATGAGATTTTTAATTTATTAGTTGTCTATAAACAAAATTGCTTAACCAATTTTTTGTTGTTGTAGGGCACATTGGGTGCTATTTGCAATCAATGCGGTCTCTGAAGTTATATACTATTTGGATCCCGTGCACGGCAATTATATCAATCACCCCGAAATAAAGACTATGCTCGACACGTAAGTAATATTCATTTATTTCTTACATATATATATATATATATATAATGTGTTTGTTCATGCTCTAATAATCACATTTATTCATTCGATAGTGCCTTAAAAGTTTATCGAGCTCAAAGAGGTGCTAAAGTGTCGAAGCAGAAGTCTAATAACATTACATGAATCTCAATAAAGTGCCCTCGTCAAACAAATAACATCGACTGTGGTACTACATATTGAGATTCATGAAGGAGATTGTTGAGAAGAATAAAACTATTATCCCAGAAACGGTACGGTATTTGCATTATATGATTTTCATATATAAATTATCTATATATTTGATACTAACTTAATATAATATGTTCAATTTTTATATTGCAGTACTTTGCCAATTCCAGTCCATCATATTCTGAGGAAGATCTGATGGAATTAAAGGAAGAATGGTGTCAGTACGTGCTTGACTTGAAAATTATTTGATTTTCTGGGAAATAGCTTGCTGCTGGGCAAGGGATCTGAATATTATATGGTAGCTAGTGCATATAATGTATATTTAGTTAGTTATTATATGTAAATGATCATAGGACACAATATATGAACATGCATATGGATCTGAATGTAGTTTAGGTTGTCAATTAGGTTATATATATACGTATCTGAATGTAGTTAATTAGGTTGTATATATGTATCTGAATGTAGTTACTTAGGTTGTAAATTACAGAGTTACATATATATTAATAAAGTTACAGAGTTCTGATTTCTGTTCTACTGATTGTGTGAACTGCCTATGGTATTTGAATATGTTTTTGTTGTTGTGTACACTGATTGTGAAGTGATTTTGGATCAAAATAATTTTGGATACAAAGATAAAAGACAGCGCTTTTAAAAAAAAATGCCATAAAAAGCTAAAAAGCGCTTTTCATTTCAAATAATTAATTTACAGCGTTTAAAAAAAAAACACACACATTTTTACAAAGCGCTGTAAAATGTTGTTCTAAACCGCTTTAATGGTGCACCTTTTACAGCGCTTTCGTGAGAAAGCGCTGTAATATGTCCACCCTATATGAAATTATGGTTGGGCATTTTAGAGCGCTTTTTTGAGAAAGCGCTGTAAAATGCACACCTATAACTCATATAATGGGGTGCATATTACAGCGTTTTTTTGTGAAGAAGCGCTGTAAAATGTGCATAACAAGCGCGCATTGTATTTACATGTTTTATAGCGCTTTTTTTAAAAGCGCTGTTGTATCATTTACAGCGCTCGTTTCCACAGCGCTTATTTTTTTGAAAAAGCGCTGTAAATGGCTTAAAAAAAGCGTTGTAATATGCATTTTTTCGCGTAGTGTTATTGGATGCACAAGATTGGTTATAAACTCTAATTGGACAAGAATAAGCCTAGGGGAGACGAAAATGACCTAAATGTTCAACCAATGACACAAATGAACTTATTGCATGCACAAGATTGGTTAAAAACCCTAATTGGACAAGAATAAGCCTAGGGAGGATGAAAATGACCTAAATGTTCATCCTATGACACAAATGAACTTATTGGATGCACATGATTGGTTAAAAACCCTAATTGGACAAGAATAAGCCTAGGGAGGACAAGTGACCTAAATGTTAATCCAATGACACAAATGAACTTATTGCATGCACAACATTGTTTAAAACCGTAATTGGACAAGAATAAGGCTAGGGAGGACGAAAATGACCTAAATTTTCATCCAATGACACAAACGCAACTGTTGGATGCACAAGATTGGTTAAAAACCATAATTGGACAAGAATAAAGATCGCGAGGACGAAAATGACCTAAATGTTCATCTAATGACACAAATGCACCTTTTGGATGCACAAGATTGATTAAAAACCCTAATTGGACTGGAATAAACCTAGGGACGACGGAAATGACCTGAATGTTAATCCAATGACACAAATGAACATATTGGATGCACAAGATTGGTTTAAAACCCTAATTGGACAAGAATAAGCCTATGGAGGACGAAAATGACCAAAATGTTAATCCAATGTGTTGGACTTTAGTCCTTGAATCCTAATTTTGACATAATTAACAAACATACAATGTTCATACATCATATGATAAATCTAACATTTTAATTGAGCAAGATTTCAGGAACAACAATTCAATCCTACACACTTGATACAAATTGCTTGGAGAAATACATTGAAGTAAGACATCATTTATAAGAGATCACTTTCAAAATGGAATCATTAAGCTTGAGTATGTTAACACTGCTGAACAGTTAGCTGACATCTTCACAAAAGCTTTACCAAGAGAAAGCTTTCTGTATATAAGGATGAAACTAGGGATCATTGATCCTAGTGAGGTATGATCATGGGATTTCTGGTGTTTGCAGTTGTTTCTTCAGTTAAATCGATTTGGAAATCGATTACCAGCATGGTAAATGGTTTATAAAATCGATTTGGGAAACGATTGCTTTGACCCCAGAATTCAAAGTTCAGAAAATTTTTTAACTTGCCTGAGCGTCGATTGGGAAATCGACTAGTTCTTCTTTTAACGTTAAGACAATCGATTTGGACATCGATTAAGTAAAACTGGAATTCAATTTGGGAATCGATTTGAAATAAGACCGTTGTAACTAGCCGTTATGACTAATAATTACTAAATCGATTGACATTACCAGGAACGGTAACCTAATCGATTTGGGAATCGATTTCCACGATTAAGGGTTTAAATAGGAACAGTTCTCAATCGATTTTTGCACTGCATTTCTTCAGTTTTCACTAAGTTTCTCTATTTGCTTCATCCTTCTGTCTCTGCTATTGTTATTTTGTTGCTATCTACACTCAATCTACAATCTATCTACTCCAATATACGAGTATGGCAAGAGTAAAACAAACCCAGGCACGCACTCCTTCACCTTCATCATCTTCAAACAGTGAAACCCCTTCACCACCACCCACTCGAACAAAAAGAGTACCAATACCTACACATAAAAATACTTGCCAAAGACAAAGGCAAGGCACCCGCTCCTATTCAAGAAAAGCCTAAAAAGCGAAAGGAACCCCCAACGGAAAAACTCATGGCTGATGCCATGAAGGTAATTTCACAAAAGAGGAAGAAGAAATCTGTTTCCTCACCCCCTGCCAAGAAAGTACCCGCATCCAAAGAAAAAGATGCTGAACCTTCTATACAATCAGATTTTCTGAAGAGAAAAATCCATGAGGGTAGAACTCTGGATTTTGCATACTTTGATACTGACGGTTTTACGTTTCAAAATCATCTACGATTTCACGGTCTTGAGAGCTTTCTATCTTCTACACTCGACAGTTATCCACGTTTGATAAGGGAATTTTATTCTACGTTTAAGCTGACAGAAGAAGGTTTTAAGGCTCAAGTCAAAGGTAAAAGGATTGCTATGTCATTTGATGATTTTTTCTACCTTATCAGGATTGCCTTTTTACGGAAAATCTATCGACGGCAGTTCTGAAGCTGATACGGCTGACGAAGGTTGGGAAGAATCTGTTGACAGGCATGCTGTAGTAAAGGACCTGATGATTGATGGTTTTGTGGAAACCATTTCTTTACCTATCGGTCAAATGAAGGTCCAACATCGGATGTTGATGTACACGCTGACCAGGATGCTTGTACCTCGTTCAGGCAACCATGCAGTAGTTCAGAAACTGGACATACTACTGTTATGGGGCTTATCAAAGGAGCTCAGGATGAGCTGGACTTGGATTGTGCTAAGGCACATGCTGGAAGCTTCACAGAGCAAGCTTATGTTGCCTTATCCACAGCTGATTACCAAGATTCTTAAACATTTCAAGGTTTCGTTTGTTAATGAAGAATCTGCAAAAACCACTCTGATATTTGGAGAATCAATTGTAAATCAAATGCAATTGAAAAGGTTACATGGTATATGGATAAGACCTCAAGCTACTGTTGAACCAGCACAACCTCAGCCACAACCTCAGACTCAAACTGCTACTGCCTCAACCCCTCCTGATTTTGTCGCTAAGATAATGGAATTCATAGAAGCTCAGATGGCACACAATGCCAAGATGCTAGAATCACAGTCCAGAATGGAAGCTAACTTAAGGACTCTACAGGCATCCTTGAATTCGGTTGTTCAGGATGTGGATGCGATTCAAGCTCACTTTGGAATCAAGCTGTCATTTGAAGACATTGCAGACGTCGGTCGTCAAGAAGCAGAGGAACCTAACCCAACTCCCCTAGATCACCCTGAGACTCACGTTGAGGAGACACCTGCTGAGGGTAATACAGCGGTCTCTGCCTCTCCCGTAGATAATAGTGAGGACCAGCCTAGACTAGGAGATTAGGAGTTTAGGATATGTGCTGTTTTGCTATGACTTGTTGTACTCATTTGATCTATATCTATAATGAACTAAAACGTTTATCTCATCACTCTCTGAATTCATCTGTCTTAATCCTTTGATATGCTCATTAATTGCTCTGATTTTCATTGCTCTGATATACAATGTTTTATGATTTCAATCCCCATTGCTTATGTTCTTTAACATAGGGGGAGGAATTTTTTTTTTCTCTCTGTCTTTTTGCCTTAACTGACAAAGGGGGAGAAAAATTATAACTTGCTAACATTTGTTGCATTTACTTGCTCTGATGACTTTGCGCTGATGACTGTTAAATGAATTATTTTAATATAATAGCATATGTACTGTTATGGTAAGATGCTCTGATACTTCTGTTTCTATGATATGGTAATGGTGATATGGTAATGGTACATATATGCTATGAATTGTTGTTAATATTATGTCTTGAAATGCTTAACTCAAGTTAAAATGGTATGATTGTCACTTATGCAAAAAGGGGGAGATTGTTGGACTTTAGTCCTTGAATCCTAATTTTGACATAATTAACAAACATACAATGTTCATACATCATATGATAAATCTAACGTTTTAATTGAGCAAGATTTCAGGAACAACAATTCAATCCTACACACTTGATACAAATTGCTTGGAACACAAGAAATTTCTTGTAAGGAAACATAACTGTTTGTGATTGTATAATCGATTAGGCAATCGACTGGCACAATTAAAATGAAAATTGCACAAGTCAGTGGCACCCTGTTTTACAGGCTAATCAATTGGCAAATCGATTGTACACATCACAAAGTAAAACTGATTGAAACCAATCGACTGGCAAATCGATTGATCAAGTCACAGTGAGAATCCAATTTCTAGGGTAATCGATTGGAAAATCGATTGCTTAGATAATATTTGAAAAATAACTTAACATGTGACAAACACAATCGATGGGACATTCTATTGTGTGAATTTCAATCATGCTAAGTTTGGTTGCAATCGATTGGGAAATCGATTGAACTAAATATCAGGTAAGAACTTTTCAGGCAAATACAAACAAATCGATTCGCACTTCGATTAACATCAAAGTAGCTAAGTCACTATATTGAACACAATCGATTGGCAAATCGATTGAAACAACCTTTTTGAAATCACAGTGAACTTTAAGCTTGTGGCCAAATCGATTCTGAGTATTTGTAAATCGATTATGAGACTTAATAAATCGATTAATTAATCGATTGGTGTGATTTTTACTTTGAACAAAACACCTGCAATCGATTACGAAATCGATGCATATAAGTCTTAACATAATTAACTGAAAAGAGGTTGTTTAAAGAATCGATTGGCAAATCGATTGGGTTATGTAGTTTCAAGATTCAAGAAAAACAAGACCCGCGATAATCGATTGGCAAATCGATTAGACCTGTTTATAACTTTAATGAATCGATTGGCAAATCGATTTATTAGGTGTTTTTCAGAAACTATATAAACTGTTTTCAATCAAACTCTCAAAAACAATTCATGAAAAGTGATAAACACTCATAAACTCTCATTAATACAATACAACACATTGTTAACATTCTGATATTTCTTTTTCAGATCAAAGCCAAAAAGATTATCCATAATCATTGAGAGAGCTGAAAAAAGTATGCTTGAGAGAAAAGACAATGTTCTCATAATCCATTCTTGAATAACCAGATTTGTGAGAAGACACATTGTTCAAGATTGAAGACTTCTTTTACTACTTCTTTTATTCTGTTTGAAATAAATACTTTGTAAAGAAAACGACAGCTAGAAATCCAGCTAGAAACTGGTGGCGATCTTCTTGGGTGAGAAGCCTCATCAAGAAGGAGCCGTACTTTGATTTTGTGTGAGTCTGATGATTGACTACAAGGATCAAGGGGTGAGCAATAGGAAAGAGATTGTGAGAGATAGATAGGTTTCGAGGAAACTGGACAATTTGTAAATAATTCACAATTCTTTCTATTGGAGAAAAAAGCTGAAATCCAATTGGATTGTCAGGACTGGATGTAGGTTGTCTCGTTGACAACTGAACCAGGATAAATCTTGGTGCATTCTATCCTTTATCTTTTTACTTTTAATTGCTAATCGTGTATGCCGCATTATAATTCCGCTGTGTATGTACTACTGCTTTAATTTGATTAAAGACTGATATTTTCTGATTATTTCGAGGTCATAATAATCAACACAATGACACAAAGATACATATTGGATGCACAAGATTGGTTAAAAACCCTAATTGGACAAGAATAAGCCTAGGGAGGACGAAAATGACCAAAATGTTAATCCATTGACACAAATGAACTTATTGGATGCACAAGATTGGTTAAAAACCCTAATTGGACAAGAATAAGCCTAGGGAGGACGAAAATGACCTAAATGTTCATCCAATGACACAAACACACATATTGGATGCACAAGATAGGTTAAAAACCCTAATTGGACAACATTAAGGCTAGGGAGGACGAAAATGACCTAAATGTTCATCCAATGACACAAACACACCTATTGGATGCACAAGATTGGTTAAAAGCCCTAATTGGACAAGAATAAACCTAGGGAAGACGAAAATGACCTAAATGTTAATCCAATGACACAAATGAACTTATTGGATGCACAAGATTGGTTAAAAACCCTAATTGGACAAGAATAAGCCTAGGGAGGACGAAAATGACCTAAATGTTCATCCAATGACACAAATGAACTTATTGTATTCACAAGATTGGTTAAAAACCCTAATTCGACAAGAATAAGTCTAGGGAGGACGAAAATGACCTAAATGTTCATCCAATGACACAAACACACCAATTGGATGCACAAGATTGGTTAAAAACCCTATTTGGACAAGAATTAGGCTAGGGTTGACAAAAATGACCTAAATGTTCATCCAATGACACAAATGAACTTATTGGATGCACAAGATTGGTTATAAACCCTAATTCGACAAGAATAAGCCTAGGGGAGACGAAAATGACCTTAATGTTCATCCAATGACACAAATGAACTTATTGCATGCACAAGATTGGTTAAAAACCTTAATTGGACAAGAATAAGTCTAAGGAGGACGAAAATGACCTAAATGTTCATCCAATGACACAAACACACCTATTGGATGCACACAATTGGTTAAAAACCCTAATTGGACAAGAATAAACCTAGGAAGGACGAAAATGACCTAAATGTTAATCCAATGACACAAATGAACATATTGGATGCACAAGATTGGCTAAAAACCCTAATTGGACAAGAATAAGCCTAGGGTTGACGAAAATGACCTAAATGTTCATCCAATGACACAAATGAACTTATTGGATTCACAAGATTGGTTATAAACCCTAATTGGACAAGAATAAGCCTAGGGGAGACGAAAATGACCTAAATGTTCATCCAATGACACAAATGAACTTATTGCATGCACAAGATTGGTTAAAAACCTTAATTGGACAAGTGATATGATCTTGATAGTCATAGTTCACTTTAAGGATCGTTCTAGGTTGGAAACTTACAAATTTGAGTGAAAATCGCGTATAGTTGGAGAACGCGATAAACGGCGCTGCGAAACTCCGATGCGGTCGATTCCAAATCGAGGTGAAAGATGACGTTCTGAAACGCAAGTTAGGGTTTTGAATCACCGAAAAACAATATATAGAACTCGAGATATGAACGCTGGTTACTGATCACAAAAATTGAAAGAATTGGAGTATTAGGATTTGATGTGAAGGAAACTCATTATTATTATTCAGCAACGAAACAAAGAACAAAATGGCGCCACAATCTAGGGATTGATAAGCCAAAAAGAACGCCACAAGGATTAACAGCCTTGATAAGTTCAAGATGAATTCTTTCAAGAACTCTAGAGAGCAAAGCCTCACAAAAATAATAATCAAAATCTGCCTTAAGAAAAATAAGGGTTTGCCTTTTATAATGGCAACTCCTAAAAAGTTCTCTAAATTTGGCCCAACTGACATTTTTTTCCAGTTACACCCAAATTCTTATTAATTTAGTCTATTACTTTAATTAAAACTAATATTAAAATTTGATAACACATAGATGCCGCCTTCATTCCTTAACTTCTTCAATTTGGGTTAACCAATTGACTATCGCGGGCTTTAATTCTTCATGAGTTGTACTTGCTTCAAATAAAGTGGTTATCAAGTTATTTAGAACCTCCTTCGCCTTCTTTGACCTTGCTCTTGTCATTGGGGTTCCAAGACCTTGAATATCCTCTAGGCTTTCTTCCTTGGTTATGCATTCTATGTCCTCATCATTCCCTCCTTCTTGAACTGAATTTGCCCTCAAATTGCAATCTTCTTCAGCTGCATCATAAAGAGACAAATCAGCCACATTAAAAGTAGGACTAACACCATACTCACCTGGAAGATCTACTTTGTAGGCATTATCATTAATTTTGGACAGCACTTGAAAAGGTCCATCTCCCTTGGTTGGAGCTTAGATTTCCTTTGAGAAGGAAACCTTTCCTTCCTTAAATGAACCCAAACCCAATCACCAGGTTCAAACACAACCTTTTTCCTTCCTTTATTAGCTTGTCGAGCATAGCTATCCACTTTCCTTTCAATTTGTGCTTTTACCTTCTCATGTAATTTTCGAACATATTCAGCCTTAGCATTCCCATCCTTATGAATTAGAATAGAACTATTTGGCAAAGACATTAAATCAAGAGGGGTGAGAGGGTTAAAACCATAAACAATTTCAAAGGGAGAATAACGAGTAGTGCTATGAACAACCCTATTATAGGCAAACTCAACATGGGGCAAACATTCTTCCCATGTCTTAATATTCTTTTGGATTACAGCCCTTAGAAGAGAAGAAAGAGTTCGATTTACTACCTCAGTTTGGCCATCAGTTTGTGGGTGGCAAGTCGTGGAAAAGAGAAGTTTAGTTCCAAGCTTACCCCAAAGTGTCCTCCAAAAGTGACTAATGAATTTAGTGTCTCGATCACTCACAATTCTTCTGGGTATACCATGAAGTCTAACTACTTCTTTAAAGAACAAATCTGCCACGTGACAAGCATCATCCACTTTTCTGCAAGGTATAAAGTGAGCCATCTTGGAGAATCTGTCTACCACCACAAAAATTGAATCTTTTCCGCTCTTAGACCGAGGAAGACCTAAAAAAATATCAATCGAAGGGAGTTAGGATACAAACCATGAGGCATAACTTTAGACTTAGATTTCTTACAAACAATGCATCTTTCACACAATTTGCGTACATCACGTTTCATGTGTGGCCAATAAAAATGTTCATGCAACATGTCTAAAGTCTTTTGTACTCCAAAATGTCCCATTAATCCCCCCTCATGTGCTTCCTTCACAAGCAAATCCCTAATGGAACCTTTAGGCACACATAACCTCTTTTCTTTAAATAAATAGTCTTTATTCTTAAAATACCCATTTTGGGTAGCATGCACACAAGATTTATATATTTGAGAAAATTCGGAATCATGTTCATACAAATTCTTTAGTTACCTCAAAACCAATAAACTTAGTTTCAAGAGTAGAGAACAAAACATACCTTCTTGAAAGTGCATCAGCAACAACATTTGACTTACCTTTTTTATGCTTGATCACGTACTGAAATTGCTCAAGAAATCCAACCCACTTGGCATGTCTCTTGTTGAGCTTACATTGGCTCTTTAAATACTTCAATGATTCGTGATCACTATGTATTACAAATTCCTTTGGTAAAAGATAGTGTTGCCATGTTTGTAGTGCTCTCACTAATGCATACAATTCTTTATCATATGTAGGGTAATTAAGGGCAGCACCATTAAGTTTCTCACTAAAATAAGCAATGGGATGTCCCTCTTTCATCAAAACAGCCCCTATCCCCACATTTGATGCATCACATTCAATTTCAAAAGATTTAAAGAAATTAGGCAATGAAAGAATAGGTGCATGAGTCAATTTTTCTTTGAGGGTAGCAAATGCTTGCTCTTGTTTTCACCCCATTTAAATCCCACATTCTTTTTAATCACTTCATTTAAAGTTGCAGCTAATGTACTAAAATCTTTAACAAACCTCCTATAGAAACTAGCTAAGCCATGAAAGCTTCTTACCTCGTTAACATTCTTAGGAGGTGGCCACTCTTGAATAGCTTTCACCTTTCTTAATCAACCTGCACTCCCTGTGAGCTAATAACCCTACAAAACCAAGAAAAACTACATGATTTGTATATAAAACACATTTTTCCATGTTTGCATACAATTTCTCACGCCTAAGAGCTTCCAACACACTTCTCAAATGCAAAAGATGATCATCGTAAGATTTGCTATAAATCAAAATGTCATCAAAGTATACCACAACAAATTTCCCTATAAACTCCCTTAACACATGGTTCATCAACCTCATGAAAGTGCTAGGCGCATTTGTTAGTCCAAAGGGCATGACTAACCATTCATACAAGCCATATTTTTGTTTTAAAGGCTGTTTTCCATTCATCTCCTTCTCTAATCCTAATTTTATGATATCCACTTTTAAGATCAATTTTTGAAAACACACAAGCACCATGAAATTCATCCAACAAATCATCTAATCTAGGAATGGGATGTCTATACTTTACCGTGATATTATTGATGGCTCTACAATCGGTGCACATCCTCCAAGTTCCATCTTTCTTAGGTACAAGAATAACGGGTACTGCACATGGACTTAAGCTCTCTTGCACCCATCCCTTTTGCATCAAGTCTTCAACTTGCCTTTGGATTTCTTGGGTCTCTTGGGGGTTAGCTCTATATGCTGGCCTGTTGGGCAATGAAACACCTGGAATGAGATCAATTTGATGTTCTATACCTCTTATAGGTGGTAGGCCTTGAGGAACCTCTTTGGGAATTACATCTTCAAAATCCTGCAAACAAAGAAACAACTTCACTAGGAAAAGAATTGGTTAGATCTGCAACCTTTAAGTCACTCTCCTTGCTTAAAAGCAATAGCATTGGCCTTTTTAATTGCATAGCCTTTTTAACCTCTTTTTCTTTTATGAACAAATTTTGTGTTTTTCTCTCTTTCTTTTCATTCTCTTTTTCTTTTCCCTCTTTCTTTTTGCCTATTTATTTCTTTTCTCTCTCATTTTGGATTCATCCTCACCAACCTCTCGTGGAGACAAAGGAGCAAGAGTAATTTTGCGTTCTTTATGTATAAAAGAGAACTTATTTGTATAACCATCATGGTTGCTTTTCTTATCATACTGCCATGGCCTTCCAAGAAGTAAATGACAAGCCTCCATCGGAACTACATCACATATAACGGTATCCTCATACCTCCCAATAGAAAAATTCACTTCCACCTTCTCACTCACGATTTGCTCGCCTTCCTCACTAAGCCATTGAAGTTTGTATGGTTCTGGATGGGGTTTAGTCACTAGGTTCAATTTTGATACCATTCTTGCACTTGCAACATTAGTGCAACTTCCTCCATCTATAATTAAAGAACATAACTTACCTTGGATGAGACATCGAGTATGAAAAATATTTTTCCTTTGTGTTTCATCTAAGTCTCTTGATGGGCTGCCCAACATTCTTCTAACCATAAACATGTCTCCTCCCTCAGCAATTTCTTCCTCATTCTCTTCATCACTAGATGCAGCAGATTCAGAAGATGACCCGCTAGAAATATCTCCATTCTCCTTAAGCAACATGGTCTTCTTAGTTGGACATTCAGAAGCTATGTGACCTCTTCCCAAACATTTGAAACATTTAATTTCACTACTTTTTGTTTTCTTATGAGCATCACTGGATTCATTTTGAATTCTCTGAGGTGCAACCGTGGATGTGTTTGATGATGTACTTCTCTCCTTCTTATTTCTATCCTTCCAACTATAGGAGTTAAAAGTTAGAAGAGTTCTTTCTGACACCTTTTCTTTTCAGTTGTTGTTCTACCTTAGTAGCTTGATGCGCTAAGTCCTCCAACTCCACATAATTTTGTAATTCCACAACATCACTTATATCACTATTCAGCCCCTCTAAGAAACGTGCCATAGAAGCTTCCCTATCTTCACTAATATTTGCTCTAATTAAGCACACCTCCATCTCCTTATAATAATCATCCACACTTTTGCTACCTTGTGTGAGCCTTTGAAGCTTATTGTGAAGATCTCTATGATAGTAAGAAGGAACAAATCTCTTCCACATTAACTTCTTCATCTTCACCCAAGTATCCACCATTGGTTCTTCACATCTCACTCTTTCTTTTTGTAATTGGCCCCACCAAATGAGTGCATAATCAGTAAATTCCATGGCTGCCACCCTTACCTTCTTCTCTCTGCTGTGTAATTATTGCATGAAAAGAGTTGTTCAATTTTCATCTCCCACTCAAGGTAGGTCTCCGGATCACTTTTTCATTGAAAAGATGGTATTTTAAGCTTCACTCCCTCTATTCTATCTCCTCTACCACCACCTGCAGTTTCTCTTCTCCTCCTCCTACCTCCGTCATCGCCATAATTTTCTTGATTTTCTAACTGTTCAATTCTAGCATTTAAATCTTCAGTATGTTCCCTCAACATTCTTTGCATTTGAGTCGTTATAACCTCCACTAACAATCTGTTGTTTACTCCTGGAGGAGGGCTATCATCACCACCTATTCCTGCCATACTTTAAACAAACGGAAAAAAAAAAACAAGTAAAGTAAAAATGAAGGACCTCACCACACAACTCACGTGTTTACACTCTTGAATTTGTCACTCGTGTTTCACTCAATTTGGCTTTTTTTATATATAATGAATCTCTCTTGCCTTTTTCCACTCAATTGCTCTCTTCAAGTTCTTAATTGAATCAACAAGAACTTCAACATTTGAACCCAAAAATCAGTATGAAGAATTTAGAGTAACACAAAGCAGTAGTAATGTGATTGGCAAAAATAATCTAAGGAATTTTGTCAAACAGGTAGTGTGCACTACTTTTAACAATACTATTTTTTTTTGTATTCTTTTTTTTTTTAAGTATTCTTCTTTTTTTTGTATTCTTTTTTTTTGTATTCTTTTTTTTTTTATTTTTTTTAAATAGCAGCAACACACCAACTAGCTAAGAACAACAATTCAACAAAACAATACAACTAGCAATTTAGGTATCACAAAAAAAAATGCATAAACAAAATTTTCCTCAATTCCAAACCTAGAGACAAGCTCTGGTACCACATGATATGATCTTGATAGTCATAGTTCACTTTAAGGATCGTTCTAGGTCGGAAACTTACAAATCTGAGTGAAAATCGTGTATAGCTGGAGAACGCGATAAACGGCGCTGCGAAACTCCGATTCGGTCGATTCCAAATCGAGGTGAAAGATGACGTTCTGAAACGCAAGTTAGGGTTTTGAATCACCGAAAAACAATATATAGAACTCGAGATATGAACGCTGGTTACTGATCACAAAAAATTGAAAGAATTGGAGTATTAGGATTAACAGCCTTGATAAGCCAAAAAGAACGCCACAAGGATTAACAGCCTTGATAAGTTCAAGATGAATTCTTTCAAGAACTCTAGAGAGCAAAAGCCTCACAAAAATAATAATCAAAATTTGCCTTAAGAAAAATAAGGGTTTGCCTTTTATAATGGCAACTCCTAAAAAGTTCTCTAAATTTGGCCCAACTGACATTTTTTCCAGTTACACCCAAATTCTTATAAATTTAGTCTATTACTTTAATTAAAACTAATATTAAATTTGATAACACATAGATGCCGCCTTCATTCCTTAACTTCTTCAATTTGGGTTAAGCAATTGACTATCTTAGGCTTTAATTCTTCATGAGTTGTACTTGCTTCAAATAAAGTGGTTATCAAGTTATTTAGAACCTCCTTCGCCTTCTTTGACCTTGCTCTTGTCATCGGGGTTCCAAGACCTTGAATATCCTCTAGGCTTTCTTCCTTGGTTATGCATTATATGTCCTCATCAACAAGAATAAGTCTAACGAGGACGAAAATGACCTAAATGTTAATCCAATGACACAAACATACCTATAGGATGCACAACATTGGTTAAAAAACCCTAATTGGACAATAATAAGTATAGGGAGGACGAAAATGACCTAAATGTTCATCCAATGACACAAACACACCTGTTGGATGCACAAGATTGGTTAAAAACCCTAATTGGACAAGAAAAAGGCTAGGGAGGATGAAAATGACTTAAATGTTCATCCAATGACACAAACGCACCTTTTGGATGCACAAGATTGGTTAAAAACCCTAATTGGACTGGAATAAGCCTAGGGAGGACGAAAGTGACCAAAATGTTAATCCAATGACACAAATGAACATATTGGATGCACAAGATTGGTTTAAAACCCTAATTGGACAAGAATAAGCCTAGGAGGACGAAAATGACCAAAATGTTAATCCAATGACACAAATGAACTTATTGGATGCACAAGATTGGTTAAAAAACCCTAATTGGACAAGAATAAGCCTAGGGAGGACGAAAACGACCAAAATGTTAATCCAATGACACAAATGAACATATTGGATGCACAAGATTGGTTAAAAACCCTAATTGGACAAGAATAAGCCTAGGGAGGACGAAAATGACCAAAATGTTAATCCAATGACACCAATGAACTTATTGGGTGTACAAGATTGGTTATAAACTCTAATTGGACAAGAAAAAGCCTAGGGGATACGAAAATGACCTAAATGTTCATCCAATGACACAAATGAACTTATTGCATGCACAAGATTGGTTAAAAACCTTAATTGGACAACAATAAGTCTAAGGAGGACGAAAATGACCTAAGTGTTCATCCAATGACACAAATACAGCTATAGGATGCACAAGATTGGTTAAAAACTCTAATTGGACAAACACAAGGCTAGGGTTGACGAAAATGACCTAAATGTTAATCCAATGACACAAACACACTATTGGATGCACAAGATTGGTTAAAAACCCTAATTTGACAAGAATAAACCTAAGCAGGACGAAAATGACCTAAATGTTAATCCAATGACACAAACACACCTATTGGATGCACAAAATTGATTAACAACCCTAATTGGACAAGAATAAATCTAGGGAGGACGAAAATGACCTAAATGTTAATCCAATGACACAAATGAACTTGTTGCATGCACAAGATTGATTAAAAACCTTAATTGGACAAGAATAAGTCTAGGGAGGACGAAAATGACCAAAATGTTCATCCAATGACACAAACACACCTATAGGATGCACAAGATTGGTTAAAAACTCTAATTGGACAAGCACAAGGCTAGGGTTGACGAAAATGACCTAAATGTTAATCCAATGACACAAATGAACTTATTGCATGCACAAGATTGGTTAAAAACCTTAATTGGACAAGTATAAGTCTTCGGAGGACGAAAATGACCTAAATGTTCATCCAATGACACAAATGAAGTTGTTGCATGCACAAGATTGGTTAAAACCCTTAATTGGACAAGAATAAGTCTAGGGAGGACGAAAATGACCAAAATGTTCATCCAATGACACAAACACACCTTTAGGATGCACAAGATTGGTTAAAAAACCCTAATTGGACAAGCATAAGGCTAGGGTTAACGAAAATGACCTAAATGTTAATCCCAATGACACAGATGAACTAATTGCATGCACAAGATTGGTTAAAAACCTTAATTGGACAAGAATAAGTCTAGGGAGGACGAAAATGACCTAAATGTTCATCCAAGGACACAAACACACCTATTGGATGCACAAGATTTGTTAAAAACCCTAATTGAACAAGAATAAATTCAGGGAGGACCAAAATAACTTAAATGTTAATCCCATGACACAAATGAACTTATTGGATGCACAAGGTTTGTTAAAAACCCTAATTGGACAAGAATAAGCCTAGGGAGGACGAAAATGACCTAAATGTTCTTCCAATGACACAAATGAACTTATTGTATGCACAAGATTGGTTAAAACCCTAATTGGACAAGAATAAGTCTAGGGAGGACGAAAATGACCTAAATGTTCATCCAATGACACAAACACACCTATTGGATGCACAAGATTGGTTAAAAAACCCTAATTGGACAAGAATAAGGCTAGGGTTGACGAAAATGACCTAAATGTTCATCCAATGACACAAATGAACTTATTGGATGCACAAGATTGGTTATAAACCCTAGTTAGACAAGAATAAGTACACCTTTTTGGATGCACAAGATTGGTTAAAAACCCTAATTGGACTTGAATAAGCCTAGGGAGGACGAAAATGACCAAAATGTTCATCCAATGACACAAATGAACATATTGGATGCACAAGATTGGTTAAAAACCCTAATTGGACAAGAATAAGCCTAGGGAGGACGAAAATGACCTAAATGTTAATCCAATGACACAAATGAACTTATTGGATGCACAAGATTGGTTAAAAAACCCTAATTGGACAAGAATAAGCCTAGGGAGGACGAAAATGACCTAAATGTTAATCCAATGACACAAATGAACATATTGGATGCACAAGATTGGTTAAAAACCCTAATTGGACAAGAATAAGCCTAGGGAGGACGAAAATGACCTAAATGTTAATCCAATGACACAAATGAACTTATTGGATGCACAAGATTGGTTAAAAACCCTAATTGGACAAGAATAAACCTAGGGAGGACGAAAATGACCTAAATGTTCATCCAATGACACAATATGACCCCTTAAACATAATCAATGATTGTGTGTTTTCAATCTCCAATGTGACACAAACACAAACACAACCCGTGATTAGTGTCTTTATCTGTTTTGTTATTTTCGATATTTTGCACAAAAGATTGCCGGTTTTAAAAAAAAAAAAATTTTTTTTTTTTTTAAAATAAAAAATAATATACATATTGTCGACACGTTTATTTTATAAAAAATTAAAAAAAAAAAAAAAAAATTAAAAAAAAAAAATTTTATAAAAAAAAAAAAAATAAATTAAAACTTTGTAAAAAACCCTAATTGGGAGCAACAACAATAAGGGAGAAAAAGGAAAATAAAAAGAAAAAATAAAAATAAAAATAAATTTTAAATAAAAATCATAAGGAAAGGCAGAAAAGAAAAGAGGGATAATTTTAGGCCCAACCTTAAGGGAAAGACCCGGGCAGTGGGCGGGGAGGCGGGGAATGCCCTAAAGAGAAGTTTGCATCCAAATTGGTGTGACTACCAAACCACACCTCATTATGTTGGATGCACCAAGAACTTCTGTATGTGGATTCATGCGTTTTTACGCATCTCCGTTTTTTTTTTTTTTTTCTTATTTAAAAATTTAACAAAAAAACACTAACATCTGACCTTTTCCATAGAAAAAAATGAAAAAGGAAAAAAGAAAAATTTATAAAACATCTAGGCGTGTGATTGGGCTCACGAAAATGAATCCTACTCCCCCCCCCTATTAAATGATGTTCACAACATCCAATGACAATTCTTAAATAATCTTTGTTAACATTGTTGCCAATGTCAATCACGTATTGTGTGTTAAAAAAACATAATGGGGAATTACAACACAGATTTGTCGATAAGTTAAAAAGCTAATCATGCTATAATGGGGAACAGTATTAAGTGTGGAGCCAAGGTAAGTGAGAAGACGAAAAATTTGACCTAGATTATCATGCCAATGCACAAAACCAACCGTATTGGAGCACAAAGATCTGTTTTTTAAAAAATCCTAATTGGACAAGAAAGACAGCTATCGGGGTAGGACGAAACAATGACAATAAACCTAATATGATGTTATTCATCCAAAATAACACAAAATGTGTTGTGTGTGTGTTGAAATTATTTGGATCTGCACTAAAGATCTCAGTTACAAACCCCTAATTGAAAATGAGCCCCCCAGGAAGAGGGGAAGATGAAAAAAAAAAAAAAATGATCCTAAAATGTTCAATCCATTTTGACAAACAAAACACACCCTATGGTTGCACAGAATTGTGTTTTTTTTTTATTTAAAATTTTTTTTTTTTTTGTTTTATATTTTTTTTTAAATAAAAAAAAATAAACAAAAAAAAACCTAATTGGCAAGAATAACATAGGGATGGACGAAAAAATGCCTAAAATGTTCATCCAATACACAAAAACACACCTATTGGTTGACAAAGATTGCTTGGTTTAAACATAATTGGACTAGAAAATAAAGCTAGGGAGGAAACGAAAATGACCCTAAATCGTTTCTCATTGTCTCCCGCACACGCCGGCAGTTACTTGATTCATTATTTCGCATTCATCCCAATGACCCATTTTTAAATGAACCTTTATTTGATGCCCACTAAGATTTTACAACCCCTAATTTAGGACCCAAGACTAGTTATGAGCCAGGTCAGAAGCCGATGGTAGCCTAGTTTGCGGCAACGCTGCAGAAGGGAGGGATGTCCGGCATGCGAGAGCATTTGTTATGAGGCGGATATTTTGTCATTGGAAAAGAATAAATTAGGTTCATGTTTAGTCCTCCCTTACTATATTCTTGTCCAATTAAGTTTTTAACCAATCTTGTGCATGCAATAAGTTCATTT